>AYEL01063211.1:0-59197 GCA_000484575.1 Olivierus martensii
TCCATGGTCAGTGCTAAATTCTGCGTGTAATTTTACATTTGCAAAGATGATGATGATCAAAAGATATACAGTATATAGACGCGAATTATGACGTTTATAATTATAATTATATTAGTTATCTATTAATATTTACTGTACCGTACAAGGAAGATAAATATATCATGAAATTAAAATTTTTTATCATGTTATCAGTTCTAATCAATGAACTTAAAGTCCATTTAATTAGCAATAATTTTTCATATTATTTATGTCATAGAATAATAAATAGAAAAAATAAAAATAATATTGTTTATATTTATTTTTCAATAATATATGCTGCATGTATTGTTCACTCTATGTTAACAAGAGAATATATTTTGATAGCCTAGCACTTGTTGGTATGGCTAGCATGTTTTGTTGGTTCTGCTATTATAAATTCGCATACTATTACTCTACATTAGAGTACATTATAGTAGTATTAACTACTGCATTTTACCATATATTTAATTAACTTCAATCCAGATAGAAACAATAAGTATTTCATATTTTATATCAGAAATTTATTGATTAAAAACTGAAATTTTTAGATATAGTAAAACCTGTCAAGTTAGATGCTTCTCTATGTTGAACGACTTTTCCTGGAATCGGACAAAAGCCTATATTTTACTAGTGTATATGTCCAAACCTCTATATCCTGGACATCTCTCTATTCTGTTTCTTGAACAAATATTTGTAATAAGATAGATACTTTTTGATTATTGGTTGGAGTAATATCTTGAATATTACTTAGATTTAGAAGATTAACCAAAGGAATTTGTGAAAGAGAAATTTATAGCATTGATTAGTCATGCCTTGAATTGGTTGCTGATGATATAAATCCATGGTTTACTTATTACTGTAAATACAAACATTGAGCAATAAGAAAAATCAAACCAAAACTGACCAAATTATAACCAGAATATTTTATTATAATAAAATTAAAAATATTTGAACTATAATTGGCTAGTTTTGGTTTGGTTTATATTTTACTTTTTCTTTGAGAATTGTGTGCTATGATTAAGTTTTCCTTAGAGATGTTAAAAAGCAATAAAAGAAAATTAAACCAATTGACATTAGACAAAAAAAAAAACAAGTTGTTGATCATTTACTATTCTGGATTTAGTGAGATGGATTTATGTTACTTGACAAGAAGTTGCACAGTTAACTATTCAGAAATGTTTTAAAAAAACTGGGTTCATTACAGATTACACTGAGGAAGAAATGAAAGAGGTCAATAACTTTGACCTATGAGAATTGAGTGCTCTTCCTGAGTACTGTCATCATAAAAATTTTAAGTGAATATTTTATAAATTTTAACAACAATCTTGTCCATTATGAATATGAAAATTGTACAGCCAGTAATTTAATTGAAAAGATTGTATCCAGCTCAATTCATATAGAGACTTTGTTGAAAGAGGAGCCGAACGATCATGAAACAGTTTTGGAATATGTAGTGGAAGTTGAACGATAAGTATTTCTAATATTGAACCAGAAATTGTTGAAACAGTATTTGATATAAGAAAAAATAAAATTGAAAATCAGTGAATGAAGTGTAAATTAAATATAAAAAAGGCAAACTCTACTCACAGACTTTTTTTCAGATAAATAGTTATTATGTTGAAAGCACTGACAGACTGCAGTGTGTAGCACTGCAGTGTAGCATTTTTGAGTTTGATTTAAAATAATAAAAGTTTCTAATTTGATTTTGAATAAAAGTTTGCATTGACATGAAAATTTAGTGATTAGTATGTTTAGAAAAAATTTCGATTTTATGAATATCTCTATGTTGGACACCTCTCTAAGCTGAACACATTTTGAAGGAAACAAATGTGTCCAACATGGAGAGGTTTCACTGTATTTGATATTCAATTATATAGTATTGATTTTAAATGACCAAATATATGTTGTATTTCTTTCAAAAATAATAATTAATCAAAAACAAATATATTAATTTTTATTATTATTAAATAAATTATTAGAAAAACATCTTTTGTAATAAATATATATAATTTTTTTAAATAAATTTTCTGTATAGTTTTAAAAAAAGTTGAAAGAGCAATTTCTTAAAAAAAATTACTAAACAATAACAAATGCTCGTAATCTTTAGTTCTGAAAAATTTATGGCATTACTGCAGTTACGTGATTAAAATAAATAAGCATACAATCAGGAAGGGAGAGATTCAATCCTATTACTTTAACTCGCTATCATTACATTCATCAGACAGTTTCGCAAAGAGAGTAAACTGTAAACTTGACAATACTAGAGATTATCTTTTTAAGTTTATTTTCGAAATCTTTTATCATGTTGTTAGTTTAGCAATTCGTGTTATTGCGTTTATTGCTTACGTAGTGGCACAGGTGTATTACACAGCTGACTGTTTTAGAAGATTTCCGTATTCTACAAAATGAAATATAAATTTGGAAACAGTTTGCAATATTTTACAAATACAGAAATTAATTAAGCCGATTTATTAATTAATTTTTTAATTTTTTAAAGCAAACTGTACTATAAAAATTTCTTTCAGAGTACTGAAAGAAAGATGAAAGTTATTTGATTATTACCAGACAAGAATTTTTCTTGTAAATTTTACTTTAAATAAGTTAAACTTAAAAAAAAAATAAATAAATAGATAAAAACGTTAAAAAAAAGTAAATTAATTTCAGCATATTTTAAATATTATATCAATAATAATTACTGATATAATATTTAAAATTATCAATTATTTCGAATTATCAATTATTGATAATCTGAAAAATGTGAACTTCGATTTATGATGTAACAGATTATGTAACAATAATCCTTCCGATTTCCAATAATTAATGCGAGGAAAATTTCTCGCTAAGTGTTTAAATAATATAAAATTAATTTTTCGTACTTTGTACTTGTGTGGTAAAATTTATAATTATTATTTAAAGATTTTGCAGACCATAGAATTTTTTAGAAAATAATTGCAGTTATGGAATGATCGAATTAAAATATTGATTATCAGTTCGAACAGATTCTCTTTATTATTTATTTAATCAAGAGGATCTTATCGAACAGTTCGTCTTCATCAGTAGATTTTATAGCATTTTGATAGAATTTTCTTTTACAAATAAATCATGATTAATATTAAATTTCTAAAAATTAAAGTAACGTAAACTTATATTTTATAGAAAACCAGTAGCAAACATGAAATCAAGTTTGTGCATTGTGCTCTTCCTCATAGGTAAATAAATACATTTTATCCTATTAAAAATATATTTCGCAATTTTTTGGTATATTTTATTAAAAAATTATAAATTTAAGGTATTTAATGTAACAAATATATTGTACTAATTAAAAATAATTACTCTAAATATATTATTTCCTTTATAATTCTTTAATTATTCATTAACTTTTAGCATGTTTAAAATACTGTAATGTTACTGTACCATATAAAATTATGTTTAACAATATTGAGCCGTGAACAGAGTATATAGATCAATGAATTTTGCTCAATCATTAATAAATAAAAATCTTGATTTATTATTTATTACCATGCGGAAGTTATATTTCCATATGGATGAGGTTTTTAGTCTTATATATTGAAAGTGAAATGTAAAAGAAACATTCCTTAAACATTTTACATAAGCATGTCGTAATTGAAAGTAGGCTTTATTAGATTTAAACAAATTATATAATTAATATCAAATCATCCAAAAATAATATCTTTTTTTAGCATTAAGTTTTGAAAGGAAATAAAAGATAAATCAGTTCCTAATTTAACCAAGAATGTATTCTCTATTTCAATCAATAACATTCTTCCAATATTGAGAAAACTTTAAAAATTTATGTTAACAGAAATGGAAAACATGTTTGAACAAGTACAGTTATTACATTACTTTAGGATAACCTGATACATCATTTTTCTTGTGTTTCGTCTATCAGAAAGTTAGGCGTTTAAAGATGTCTTTTTATGTTTCTCATTAATATCTATTGAAGTAATAAGGAAATAATCGTGAAATTTTGACAACGTTGATGAAAACGCTTAATTACGATATTAAATTAATTATTGGTTTTTTATGACGTATCTAGTCGTAATAACCTAACATATATTAAGCATTAATAAATCATATATCTTAATCAATGAAAAATAGCCTACATTCAAACCTTTCAGCTTTATCAATAATGTAGACAGTGGCGGCTCGCCCATAAGGGCTGCAGGGCTGCAGCCCTCCCACCAAAATGAAAACATTTTTAAATTATTGTAGCTATTACATTACTATACAATTATTTTACAAAAACATATATTTTCCGTTCGTAGTATATTTACTTTTGAATTGTAGGTACTAGGTACCTCGATAGGCGCTCTTTATGTGTGTATTGTATGAGTCAGTGAGATTGCGTACTCATCAGGGCTGCAGTCAGTGCAGACCGAGTCACACCGCATAGTCAGTGTATTGAGCAGGTGGGGGTAACCCGTGATATACGTTTTTGTGATATGTATATCGTGGGCTGCAAACATTGCAGTCCGCACTACGTATTTTAGGGTGGAGGAGGACGATAATTTGGAGCTCTGATTTGTTGTTGTCTTGATCCTGTTGAAGTTGATCTTTTTACAGTTGGAGGACATAATGTATTAATCTTAGATACATTTGATTTTGCTAATTCATTCAAATTGTCTGGAGAACTATTATTACGAACTGGAAGCTTTGGAGAAGCAAGATATTTTTCAGTTTTATTTATCTGGTGATGTATAGTAGCTATAAAATAGAAAATATACAAAAGTTTAAAACATTATAAAACTTTTGAAATATTAGAAAAAAATTATGATGCCACTATAGCATAATTAATAAATAATTATTAAATTAGCAATTTAATTCTAAAAATAGTACACTAGGGATAAAAAATCTGACTAATTTAAAATTATATAAATTTTTCATTTACATTTACCAGTATATATAAATGTTACATCCATACATACATATATATGTTAGACCATAAACATTTATCATATTGCAAGTTACAAATCTGAGCCTGTTAGTTTACAACATCTAAAAGTTCTTGTTACTTATTTATTTATATTTTCTGTATTGTTTGATCATCTTAGCTATCATATTGTTGGTATGATTTCATACCAGTAATAAGATAACACAATATGAGAACAATATAGCACCATAATGTGTATAGGTGCAATCACAGGCTTACTAGTTCTGGTAGTTTCTGCTTTAGAATTTTTATTAAAATATTATTTTCAAATTCTACAAAATTAGTTACACAAATAATTGGGACTGAAAGGTTTTATGTAAGTTGGGTAATACTAATTCTACAATATTCATAAATCCAAAGATTTATGAATATTGTAGAATCCTGATTATCTAAGTAATGTGGATCAAGGGATAATCAAAAACTCTAACAAGAATTAATATACACATTAATTACAAGTCAGATTTATTTATTGACTATAAAGACTTAATTTTAATAAAACAGTTGTAAATAAAACAAGTATTTTATTGTATAATTTAAAACATTTAATTCCATTTGCAACTACACTTGGTTGTCGACTTACAACCTATGCAACTAATGACCGTCCGCACTTTTGACCACAAAAAAATAAATTATAAATAAATTAATAATAAATCAGACAATTGCGTGTACGATAACTTTGGGAACATCTGGCAACACAGCCTCCCACACATGTAGGCAGTGTCCTCTCTCTCTCTCACATACATTCAGTTGCTTTCAAGCATTTGTTATACGTGAATATTGTTAATAAATATATGGCCAACATATGACCAGATCGACTTACGACCTGTCAGTCAGAATGGAAGTTAGTCGTAAGTTGACGACCAAATGTATTTTATTATAAAAATTAAAAAATAACATTTAATGATAATCCATCTCAAATAATATGGAATCTCAATTAAGCAATATTCTACTGTATTCTATTTATGAATTTTCATTTTATCAAACTGAACAAATGCTTATCACATTTTTAATTTGTGAAGATAATTTTTGCCCTTATGAAGAACTATTTCATCATTGATCAATTTTTCATTATAATCTCTAATTCATATATTAATAAATTTTCCTTGTATACCAAGTGTTGAAATTGTTTTGATAAAAGAAATTCCATTATTCAGATGTTTATTAGCAATTTATTAAAATTGACTGATTATTTTTTTGATTTTCTTCTTCATTGTCATTAATAATCAAGATATATATATTTTCTTACCAAATTACTGAGTATACCATTGACTTTAAAATAAAATTTGCTTTCACTAGGAGATTCAGTATCAAAATGAGACTTTGTGTATGGCAATAATAAGAGAATTCATAATCTAATTACTGCATTTTTCAAATTTTTGCAATTATATAAAGGTATTTAATTTCATAAAACAATGATTGCACATATATCAGAGATTTACACATTTAGAATAAATATATTTTATATCCATATTCAAATTTAAACTATGACGACATTTTATCATTTTATTTTCCATTAGAACAACAAAATGCTAAAATCTAACCAATGTAATTCTTTAAATAACCAAATTATTGTGTTTTTAGTACTTTTAATAAAATAATTAGCATAATAAAATCCATAATTAATGTATTTTTAACAGACAGATTAAAAAAATAATAATAAAATCAACACTAACTTTCAAAAAATAAAACTTAATTTTTAACAAATAATTTATCAGAATAAAAACTTTTATGAATTACATAAATTTAAAACAATATTTGAAACTTTTATAATTTTTAAATCATAATGATTAGCCATATTAAATTTAAATTTGAAACTCACTTGGCACTTATTGGCCAGAAATTTTAAACTGAATATCAAGACAAACTAAATAGGTAACTCATAAAATATTGTATTATAATACATATAATTAAATTTATATTAATGCTTTTGGAATGATTTAATATCAATAGGTAAAATGTCAAAGAATTTCTGGTACACAAGAACTGATAGATAATTTTTACATTAGAATTAATAGGAATGAGATTTTGATTTACAAATTTTTAACCTAATAAAGTTTTTGAGGTCCTAGTTACTTTTATAAATTAAGGGAAACCTATATACGCAGTGTGTCCCATAAGTTTTAAGATTGTGGCTATAAAATCGGTACTACTACTAGCTATCTTCATTAAATCTTGGGAACTACTTACTACAGCCTTCCTTTCCTCCCATACAAAGTTTCAAGTCCATCGGACTACATGCAACTGTTTAGTAGCAGTTTGCATGGTAGTATCAGGGTAGTTGCTGTCATAATTTCGCGATGAATAAAAATAGGGAACGTGTTGTGATTAAATTCTCTTTCAAAGCCGGCAAAAGTGCAATGGAAACTTTTGAAAGTGGCTTATGCTGGATCTGTTATGTCTCGTGCTACTGTTTTTCGGTGGTACAACCTTTTTGCGAAGGGTAGAGAGTCGGTTGAAGACGTGGAAAGGTATTGGTCAATTTTTCGACTCTAAAGGCATCGTCCACAAAGAATTTGTTCCTCAAGGTATTACTGTTAATGCTGCATTCTACCAAGAAATTCTGGATCGTCTTAGCAAAAGAATTGCGCGTGTTAGACCTGAGTTGTGGAGAGATCGTTCTTTTTTCCTCTTGCACGATAACGCATCAGCTCATACCGCGGAAATTAACACCCAATTTTTGGCCAAAATATTGATTGCTGTGCTCAGCCACCCACCATACTCGCCTGATTTGAGTCCCTTGACTATTTCCTGTTTCCCAAATTAAAAATGGACTTGAAAGGGGATCATTTTGCGACGATAGATGAGATACAAGAAGCCGTGACAACGAGGTTAAACAGTATTCCAAAAGATTTTTTGAAAGCCATGAAAAAATTGAAAGATCGTGCAAACATGTGTATTACTTTTAATTCTCCATTATTTAATTCTCTATTTTGAATAAAAAATTTGTTCAAAAAATTTTTGTAATTTTTTTGCGTGTTTTATAGCCAGTCTTAAAACTTATGGGACGCACTGTGTAGGCTTAACCTAAGCTACATTTTGTTATAGTAAAATGGTGGATTGTGGATGTTGTTACATTGGGGATGCGGCGTTTACGTCCATTTTAACCTACAGAAACGAGTGCGTCCATAGAGTTCTATACAAGATGAAATGTTATACTATATTAACCTATGAGAAGCTCGCAAAAGCGCGCGCTTTACATCGCTTACGTCCGCGATAGACGCGCCGCTTCTTATACTTTTAATATGATCGGAAGTTCTCGTTGGCGACCCGAATTAGGTTGGATTCACACTGACCTTGCGACTGCGATAGCGACCGTGACCGCGACCATTGCTATAGGAACAACCCCATCATGCCTCGTTTCACGGTTGCTCGCTACGACCGCGATAATATTCAACTTGATGAATATTGTCGCTGTCGTAGCGGCTACGTCATTATTGCAATATCTTATTATATAAGAAACAAAGTTTATATTTATAAAAAGGGTCCTACTCTTACTTTAATGGCTCTTTATAATAGCAAAAATATTCTCAAAATAATTCAATAATTCTTTCCAGAACTACTACTTTCCGAAATCATCAATTTTTTGATATCTATGACAAGATAGCCACAAAATGTTCTTTGCCACAATAATTCATTTTCCATTTAAATCATTTTTCAATCCCTGTCCGTTTGTATATTAATATTTAAATGTTAAAATTAACTATTTACTGCTTTTATTTGTGATAGGAGTTGTTTTCGGAAGGACACCAAAACAATCCAATTCATTCATGGATGCCGTTCTTCAGAATGTGAAGACTGAAGGACGATACAAAAATATCGATCCAGCTCATCTTCTTAACTTTACAAGTCAGCATAAAGATAAAGTTGCATTTATCGGAGTCAACGTCAACGTATCTTACTACAATGTAACCATGACTGGACTGTTTAAAGTTCAAAGAGAAAGAGATTGTTCCGGAGTCCGTCGAGATTTCGGCAACGTCACTCTTAACTGTACTCTTCTTTTTAACAATGTTAAGATAAATTACGATCTTGAGGTAAAATACGGTAAACTTCCAAAAGTCAATCCGAAAGTAAAGGCAGAATTAAAAGGAAATGCAGCATTCGCAGCATTCACAACGAGTATGAACAGAAATTATCCTGCACTGAAAACATTTTACTTTGTTCGAAGAGGACAGCCCAAAATCAGTGTAAGCGGCCTCGGTCCACTTAACTCTACAGTAAAGAAATTTATTGAAACTGCTGTCATTGCTCATGCTCATAATGAATTCCTGAATGTAGTAAATTATAATTGGGTTCCAGTTGTTAATTCTGCTGCACACCGTATTCCTATGCCTTCACTTTAATACCTTTTAATTAATGTCATTATTTTTGCGGTAGAAGTATGTAAATGACAAAACGTTGTTTAAATAAAACAAACTGTTTAACTTTACAAATAAATTTGTGAATGTTTTTTATTGAGATATTCGATAAACGACGATTAAAATTATTTATTTACAGTTTAAGGAAGATTTGTAGTACTTAAATTCGAGAAATTTAATTTAAATAATTTACAATTGAGAACAAAAACAGATTATTAAACAGTGGAGTTAAATCGATACAAGTTGTTATATATTGAATTTTTCATATAAGTGAGGTATTTTCTATATGCGTGAGGAAATTGAATTATATGAAAATAAAGAACGAATTAATGAGAGTATAGTAAGGTAAGATGAAACATAAATAGAATCTGTTATGTTTATAGTAGGACACAGTCAAGAAAATTGCAGTTCTAGAAAGCATTATATTCATCTACTTTCCGAAATTTGCTAATTATTTTCATTTATTTAGCATTTGGAACTCATTGAATTTTCTCTGAACAATTTTAACTCTCATTTATCAGTATAGATCTCATGCTGATAGTAACATCGTGAGTCAGGATGTTCTTTAAACATCATACACTATTACGTAATTATGACAACATAAATTACTGGAATTTGTAACGTCATCCATTTTAATGTTACGATGACGTCATGTCACTATGACAATGAGGTTTTATGGCAGATATTGACGATAGGTAAGCCATATGTTTATATTTATTAGATCAGTAGATCTCACGCTGATGGTAACATCGTGAGTCAGGATATTATTTAAACGTCATACACTGTTACGTAATTATGACATCATAAATTACTGGAATTTGTAACGTCATCCATTTTAATGTTATGATGGCGTCATGTCACTATGACAATGAGGTTTTATGGCAGATTTTGACGATAGGTAAGCCATATGTTTATATTTGTTAGACCAGTGGTTCTCAACCACTGTGCCGCGGCACACTTGTGTGCCCCAAACCTTTGATTGTGTGCGGCGAAAAAATAAGAAAGAATTTTATGTATGTAATTGTATGAATAATATACTGTATATTAATAGTGAAACGTGGTTGGCTGGATATCCATTTTGCAGTTGAACCATTGTACCGATTTCTATAGATAGGGTATCGTTCTGCGACAAGCTAAAATTTCTTCGAATTTATGCGACAGCTAAAATTTTTTATCGTTATTCATAATTTAAAAATTAAGGAATAAATCAAAATTTTTTGTCATTATTCATAATTTAAAAATTAAGGAATAAAAATTAAATTTTAAAATTTATAGTTTCTCTAAAATCACAAAATCCGCAGGTGGCACTATAACTTAATAAGAGGTGCCATTTAATGATTATTTGTACATGTATGTATAACAAATCCGAAGGTGGCGCTATAACTTAATACGTGCTGCCATTTAATGATCCCGTGTAAGAGGATGTCTGTAATCCGTCGTCATCGGAGGAAAAAGCTCTAGCTAAAACTTCCATATTAAGAAGTGAAGAAGAAGAATCACTTTGCAGTCGAACCATTGTACCGATTTCTATAGATATGGTATCGTTAGAAAAATCTTAACCTTCGAATTTCTGCGACAGCTAAAATTTTTTATCGTTATCCATAATTTAAAAATTAAGGAATAAAAATTAAATTAAAATCATAGTTTCTCTAAAAATACAAAATCCGAAGGTGGCGCTATAACTTAATACGGGCTGCCATTTACTGATCCCGTGTAAGAGGATGTCTGTAATCCGTCATCGGAGGAAAAAGCTCTAGCTAAAACCTCCATATTAAGAAGTGAAGAAGAAGAAGGATGTCTGTAATCTGAATGTAATAAATAAAAATAAATACAATAATCTGTTAATAAAAATTCGTTGTTAAATCTAAATTATTATTTAAAATATTGCTGCCAAATTTTAAAATATTAAAATGTGTTCCTCAACAGAAAAAAGGTTGAGGATCATTGTATTAGACTAACACTTATCGCCATCTAATGTCAAAAATACATTGTATATAATAAAATTCTGTTAAAATTCAATGCATACTTAATTTCATGTAAAAATACAATTAGTTCAGAAATTATTGGTAGGGAACACAGTGCCACCAAATTTTAAAATATTAAAATGTGTTCCTAAACAAAAAAGGTTGAGAATCATTGATTAGACTAACACTTATCGCCATCTAATTTCAAAAATAAATAATAAAGTTCTGTTAAAATTGATTGCATACTTAATTTCATGTAAAAATACAATTAGTTCAGAAATTATTGGTAGGGAACACACAAATAAAAAGTCTCTATATTTACTCTGTCTTATATGTTTCCATTTCCTTTCGAAGTAGGCTAAAACATGCTTCCTATACTAAAAGACAGGCGAAACTTTTTAAAGGTAATGCCAAAATTGGCAAATTTTTATAAAATATACTCCTCGGGACCCCTTCTAAATTTTAAGCAATATATCAGTTCCGAGTTTTAGCGCTCTCAAAAATTTCGAAACGTGACATTTTGGGTAGCGTATTATAGATCCTTTTGCTGTTTGAGTTACGTTCATCAAGCGTTGTTGAAATCTATATAATATTTAATTATATACTATATAATTAAATATTATATAGTATATTACATAGCATAAAACTATTTTTCATATTATCCATAGGAGTTAGGCCTAATACAGGCTACATTTCGTGACATAAAATTAAATAACGAAATTCTGCATGTTTCTGAGAAATCTTAATCTACCTTTTATCATGCTATCCTATGGGAGTTACACAGTGCGTCCCATAAGTTTTAAGACTGTGAATATAAAATCGGTACTACTACTAGCTATCTTCATGAAATCTTGGGAACTACTGCTTCCTATAGTAAAAGACAGGCGAAACTTTTTAAAGGTAATGCCAAAATTAGCAAATTTTTATAAAATATACTCCTCGGGACCCGTTCTAAATTTTAAGCAATATATCAGTTCCGAGTTTTAGCGCTCTCAAAAATTTCGAAACGTGACAGTTTGGGTAGCGTATTATATAGATCCTTTTGCTATTTGAGTTACTTTCATCACGCGTTGTTGAGATCTGAGGAAACAATATACTGTATATAATTAAATATTATATAGTATATTACACGGCATAAAACTATTTTTCATATTATCCATGGGAGTTAGGCCTAATACAGGCTATATTTCGTGAAATAAAATTAAATAACGAAATTCTGCATGTTTCTGAGAAATATTAATCTACCTTTTATCATGCTATCCTATGGGAGTTAGGCTTAACCTAAGCTAAATTTTGTTATAGTAAAACGGTGGTTTGGGGATGTTGTTACATCGGGGATGCGCCATTTACATCCATGCTAGCCTACGGAAACGAGTGCGTCCATAGAGTTCTATACAAGATGAAATGTTACACTGTATTAACCTATGAGAAGCTCGCAAAAGCGCGCGCTTTAATCGCTTACGTCCGCGACAGACTCGCCGCTTCTTATACTTTTAATATGATCGGCAGTTCTCGTTGGCAGTTCGTCGATAGTCGCGACCCGTATTAGGTTGGATTCATACTGACCTTACGACTGCGATAGCAACCGTGACCGCGACCATTGCTATAGGAACAACCCCATCAGGTCTCATTTCACGGTTGCTCGCTATGACCGCGACAATATTCAACATGATGAATATTGTCGCTGTCGTAGCGGCTACGTCATTATTACAATAGCCAACAAAAAAGAGACATTTGGCCGTCTTTTACGAGCTGTATGTTGCATCAGTTCTTATTGGCTATTGTTTACGCAGTTACTATTGGTTGATTCGAAAAATCGTGAAGTCGTCGTGATCAATGTGCATGTTCTGTCGCAAGCTGTCAGTTATGATCATAGTTGTAGTCGTGGTCGCAGGCCAGTATGAATCCAGCCTTAACCTACGTCTCAAGACTATCGTCGGCAGTCTCTGTCTTGCTTTGCTACACAAGTTGTATGGATAGAGTCGTCTTATCCGTGGATGATCTTAACAGACGATTGCAAAACTACTTCGAACAAAATAGAATAAATAAAATAACAACAATCCATGATATCATTTTTATGAACAGTAAATAAAGTTATGCAAGCAATATATCATTGAGTTATAGTCAATTCAACTTTCGGTTTACAAAATAATTACATTTTATTGTCTATGTATAAATAAAATTCTTCTTGACGAATAAAACAGAACCATCATTTTCTATCTTATAAGTTATTATTTCCAAATTGGAATTTACGGAATTTAAAATATTTTCATCTTTATAACCTCTTCTTTAATTTCAAATGTTGATTTACACATATTTTTTAGAAGCATCATCCATCCATATTTTTATAATGAAAAAAAATTAGATTTATAAATTAATTAGACTGATTACTGTTTAAAAATTGTTTGATGATCGGAGATTTATGTTTCGGTAAATTATAGTGAAATAATTTTTCTAAAACATAATTTCTAATAAAATTTTTAATTCTTTAATGTTTATTTTAACATGGATATTAAATAAAGAGCAAAAAAATATCATTATCATAAAACGAAAAAATTTATCCTAAAAGTTAAATGTCTCGTAATCTGCAAAGTATGCGATATTATAAACATATTGGAAAGATTTTTTCCAAACGAATGATAAAATAATCTTTTAAATCGCTTAACTAATTACATTAATTAAATTTATAATAAATAAATAAAATTTTATATTGTGATTGGTCTATTGCAGTTTTATTCATATTTTTTACTTGTTTGATGATTGCAGATTTATTCGTAAAATTCAATAATTAAAAAATTATCAAAAGTATTATCTCCTTCGCTTCTTTTCTTATTAAATCTTTAATAACCATACCTTGTTACAAGTAAGATTGCATGCATCTTTAATGTAAGATATAATTTTACTTATCGTATAAATTACGAATTAATTTTTTGGAATGTAATTTTTAAAATTAAATTTTTTGGTAATGTGATATTGCTCTAAATTAACACTTAACTTATTAACTCAACAGTCGACATTTTGGTATTAATTTCTCTGAACTTATATTTAATTATATATGTAGGATAAGAATATTTATCATATCCATAAACATTAATATGTAGAGAAATTTTTCCGTTCAAATGCAGAAATTTGATTTATTTTTATAGGATATATTAAATTATTAAGATTTACATATTTTAAATATTTTTATTAAGAATAAATGCCTTCACAATTATTTTTTTTTAATAAAAGAGCTAATATGCGATACATAAAACAACATCGTCATTACATTTTATGGACGACTAACTAAAATACCCGGCGTTGCCGAGTTTTTATTTATAAATCACATAGTAAAAATAATTATTAAAAAATAATCATCAACATAAAATATATCGTACTGTATGTATAATCATAAAATAAACAATGGTACGAATTCAATATCATTTTTGTCTTGTTATTGTTTGTTTATATTTCCTTTAGAAATTAAATGATTAAATTTTCAAAATTTGTTCCTTTATGAAAACACTTCTATTAAATATATAGAAATGACATTTCTATATATTTAATAGAAGTGTTTTCATATAGGAACTATTAATCTTTTTGCTATTAATATAAACATAAATATAAATACATAATCTCTTCTATTATACAACAATCAATCAAACACGTGCTAAATACAAGTATTCCAACAAAAAGTAGGTGCTTGCCCTTTGTTGCATAGTACAGTGGTCTCAAACTGGTGGCCCAGAAAGCAATTTTGTACGACCCGCGAAGATATTTTAGATATTTGTTTAAATATATATTATAGTCAGAAAATTATTACAATTTAAAATTCATAAAAAAACAATGAAAAGTTTTAAAGCGTACTGTACTCAACCTACGCTGTGCTATCAGTAACTATTGTATCAGTAAAATATTTTCCTTTCATTGTAATTTTTTTTTTTTTAAATACTCGGCTCTTAGTTTTCTTTCGATTTGCGCATTCGGCCCGCTCCCAATTTGAGTTTGAGACTACTGGCATAGTATAAAAGGCCATGCATACGTGCAGAAAACCAGCACTTGTTAAACACATGCTTGGCTCTTTGTTTAATTTACCCAAGAATTTAATTATATTTTATGTTAAAAAATGGGCGTGGTCCATTCAGAAAATTCTGGACATGATTTTTCATGTGAATGTATGGACAATGTTTTAATTTTTACATATAATTTATATTATTATAATGCTCGGTTGAAATTCATAATTATTTCATGACAATGATGTTGGATAAAAACAGATTTGGCAACAAAATGGAAATTTTCTATATCCTATTATTTCTTTGTGTGTTATTTTAAGTATTATATATTTGCTATGAAGAATCCATAAATTATGTCACGCTTTAGGGGTAGAATATAGATTTATAGTAAATGACGTGGGAGAAGAGTTCTGTAAATTATGATGTCACTCTTAAAATGGTTAATACTTACATCTTTATGACATATTAATGTTAAAATAAAATATAAAATATTTATGTGTAATTGTTAGAGAAATAAAGACTAATGAAACACGTGGAAATACGTTTGTTATAAAATAAGTGTAGCCAATCCAAATTATTTCACCGATCAGCTTGGAGAACAATGTTATAATAATCACGCATAGTGCGACGAAAAATTTCGAAAGGGAAGAGACTCAAAATACGTTTGAAATAATCCAACCCGACTTAATTGTTAGAAAGTGGATTTTTTTGGTTTTGTTAATAAAACATCATCTTTCAAAATTGCAACAAATAAAAAAATTTGTATATAATACTGCTTTTTGTGTGATTTTAAATATTATTTATTATTATTACACTTTGTTAATAAAACATCATCTTTCAAAATTGCAACAAATAAAAAATTTGTATATAATACTGCTTTTTGTGTGATTTTAAATATTATTTATTATTATTACATAATATTGGATAAACATGTAGTAGTTTATGTCATGATGAATACTTATATAATTTCTTTGTGATAAAGTAAAAACAAAAATGTAAACAAATATAAACAAATTTATTTGAGATATATATCAGGATCGTAATAATGGATATAAAATAGATTTAACTACAAATTCAACAAAAAATTTCCTTTAATAATAAAACATCCAATGAAAAGATATGATATAAAGATACTGATTGAACGCAAATTAATATTGAACAATATCCTGTATCATAATCAGTAATAGTAGTCAGTAATTTTAGCTAAGTAATTCTGTAAAAATCCAGTAATAGTATTGCAGATAAGTTATCTGTTGCCCCTTACTTTGACACAAGCCATCTATTGATGTTTACTAGAAATTACCCGCTCATATAAATGAGCGGAAATATACTGTTGTGATCTAATCTTGGAATTATTTCTATTTTGAAATGAAAACACTAAAATTCAGCTATATTTGCTCTGGTTACTGTTGATAAGTAGTAGATCGCATTTACTATCTCGCTGATTTAGCCGTTGGAGAGCGCGGAAGTCCTATTAGGCTCTAATTGATAAAATGTTTTCAAGAAAAAATACGTAATTTAATTTCTTTCTTGTAAATTCTTTTCACGTGATTATCAAAAAAATAAAAAATAAAAATAAATACAGTGGTACCTCGGTATACGTCCTTAATCCGTTACAGATTCTTAGACTTATACCAAGCAAGACGTATACCAAACGAATTTTCCCCATAAGAAATAAAGGGAAGATGATTAATTCGTTCCCATGAAAAAAAATCCTATTGTTATTAGCATATTATACATTGATGGGTTTAAAATATAGTACATATAGTACACACACATATTGTATACAGTAGATGAAATAAATGAAAATTTAATCTCACTACCTTGCTGAGAAAATCAAGTGCCTACTAGGATGGTGCTGAGAAGGGAAGAGGAGAAGATGTTATTGTTTGGAAGGAGAATACACTTCCAATAAAATTTAGGAATCTGAAATTCAGGTGTTTTTTCTCTTTCTATTTTCTGTCTCTTTTTCTTACTTGGACCTTGTTGAGACTCACCAGGTTTGACTTTTACTAAAAATCTATCCAATACCTCTGCCTTCTCCTCAGGATGTTTCGGAAAAATATTACGACTTGTTATAATTTTTATATAAGGGATGTGTTTTTTAAGAGAACACACAACAGACTCAAGTTCAGAGAACATACAACAGACAAGTTCTGGCACACGAATCGGTCGTATTCCAAACAAAGCTCATATACCAAGCAAAATTTTCGCATCCAAACAGGATGTATATCAAGTTGGACTTATTCCAAAGCGGACGTATACCGAAGTTCAGAGAACATACAACAGACAAGTTCTGGCACACGAATCGGTCGTATTCCAAACAAAGCTCATATACCAAGCAAAATTTTCGCATCCAAACAGGACGTATATCAAGTTGGACTTATTCCAAAGCGGACGTATACCGAGGTACCACTGTAGATAAATTGTCATTTGTTTGGGGGGCCCATTTCAGCTTTGTAGGCTAGCGATGTCCAGTCTAGCAACGGCCCTGATTATATATAAAAAAAAAATTAATGTAATTTTAGATTATTCCAATTTCCTGCTCAGTAGGCACTAATTTATCGCCCATTTCAGCTTTGTAGACTAGCGATGTCCAGTCTAGCAACGGCCCTGATTATATATCAAAAAAAAATTAATGTAATTTTAGATTATTCCAATTTCCTGCTCAGTAGGCACTAATTTAAATAAAAGTGATTGTTTTCGGAAAGTTTGTGATGTGACAAAACAGGTGAAACCGTTTGAAAGTCTGTTCGCTGAACAGCGCATACTAAAATATGAATTGGCCAAATAGTAGCATGTTAAACTAACATCTGAATTCCAGATTATTAGGAGGGATCCAGGCTCGGCACATTGAAATTCACTATTCAATTTGTTGATAGATCCCATCATGAATGCTACTGATCCCCTAGTAGATTCGGAAATGGCCACCTTTATATGCTGTGTAAGATCTAGCGAAATATTTGAGATAATCAACCAAATCAGTTCAAAAGTTGTTATGATACTGAATAATGCAGCAAAAAACTTGTACAATAGAATTGTATGTACTTTAGCTGTTAAAGGATATTTATTTGAACACTTGTTATAATAGTTATGTTGAATACAGTATTTTTACTTTTGGTTTAAAATGTGAAAGGCTACCCGTTTAATTCAATTAAATAGATGTATTGAGTACATAAATTTATTTCGTAATTATTATTCTGATCATTTATTTATAGGGATAAATAAATAATTTTCCTTTAAAACTTTGTAAATTTACAAAAATAAAATTATTTATATTGTTTTGAATGTTATATTTGCTAATTAGTTAAAAACTGCCATATGGCACATAGAATATATTATATCTGATGGTGACCAATTTCAAACCCCAATACGGGGTGACCAACACTCATGAATGGGGTCAGCTGGCAGGTTGAAGAATGGGATTCAACGGTCTGGGTTCGACTTCTGAAAAATTAGAGCTGTTGACCCGAAATTGGTACAATAATTATTTATAACATTATAAATTATTTTATCTATTCAGAAGTTCATTGGAAAATCAGTTCAAAATATATTTTTCTCAATATTGTGTTTTATCACTTATCTTTTAATATTTTATAATTGGTTGGTGATTGATAATTCAAATTTTTCGCCTGATCTTATACAGGATATTACCGAATTTACTGCAGGATCAACTATTGATGCGGTCTACTGATAGTTTGATGGATGGATTACAATAAACCAACCCTCTGATTTCTCTTAATTTGGAATCCAGAACAAAACGTGGTTTCAGTTATGAGTTTAGCATGCTTGCCATCCCGCCGACTCATATTTTAATGCTGTTTTTCTCACGATTTGTTCAGCAGAGCGGATTTTTAAACAGAAACGGATTCATCCGTTTTGTCAAAATCGCAAACCTTCGCGAACAATCATTTTTATTTAAATTAGGAGCACGTAGAGAGCAACAAATTGACAATCTATAATTATATTAATTTTCTTATAATGTACAACCAAAATGACACCTTATATTGTATATTAGATGTTTTGTTTAACTTTATTAATTGTTTCGAATATTATAAATAACTTGTTTATTTCAACTAATTAATAAAGAATAGCAAAAATAAAATTCCAAAAATATTATATAGAATATGAATACATTTTAGCTGCATAATGAGTTTTATAAAATATAGAAATACAGTATTAATTCGGCTAGTTTGGAAGAGATATATCATTAAAATGCAATATACATGTCTTGCACTTAAATTTTTTTTTTTTTTTTTTTTGTAGAATTTTTTTTTTTTTTTTTTTTTTTTTTTTTTTTTTTTTTTGTGAAAAATTCAATCTTCCTAGAGCGTAATGTCAACTTCTTCCGGTATTTTGCTTTCAAGAAAATCCATTTCTGTTTCGATTTTTGAAATATTTCAGTGCTGTATTTAACTAGCTATCGATCATGTGCATCGCCGTTGATAATGTTAAATCGCACATATAATTTATCTAGTTTTTAAATATAATTTTCTTGATATCGTAAAAAAGTCAGTATTACAAATTAAAAAGTTTATCGTTAATTAACGCATAAATCAATAACTAGATAATACTATAATAATTTGATAAATCAACTTAATTAATATAATGAAAAAAAACTGAAATTAATTTTGTCTATTTTTAATCAGCTTATTTATGATATGGCTGAATAAGCAATCCAATTTAATCTTGTTTAAAGGATTAATAAAGAGATCTTAAATCCAATTTAATAATAATTCAGTAAAATCGATTATGCTAAGTGATAAATTACGGGTAGAAACTCTAATTATCTAGTTATTTTTCGATCGTCTTTTGCGAAAAACCAATACAAATAAATTAATAAATTAAAAAAAATTTTCAATTAGAAATCGCATAAAATCGCTTTAATTTAAAGCATTCAATAATATTTTATGTATATTGTATTTCTAAGGATAATTAATAATATAAAAATATAGGTGATTCTTTTTTATAGGTTTTTCAAATCGCCAGTTTAAATCCAATTTTTATTACTTTTATGGGGAAAAAAAGGCGAATAATGTGTTTTATCTCCGAGTCGAAGGAAGACTCTGAAGATAACGAAAAATTTATTAGCTAATTAGTACAAGCTTATCAGGAATCTGAGATAAACTAATAAAAATCTGAATCATTTATCTATGCAAACTTTAAGAAATTATTTTATCCCCACCATCAACAATGAGATTATTTTAAATACAGATCAATTGTATAAATTTTTTATGAATGAAATGTTTAATTGTATATTATTTCAAAAATTCAGTCCCGTTTGAAAACATTACTTATTTTAATAAATGCTGCTTCATTGTATATACGGAAAGGTTTTTACATAAATATTAGATAAAATTACCTAATAATTTGAGATGAAACACAAAATTCAGCAAAGAATTCGTTATAGTATTAATTAGATTAAAAGTAAAAAAACTAAATGGTTGTATTTCACCATCTGCTTTATCAGACACTAGTTAAGCAGCAGGCCTTTCTGAATTTATAACGACCCGCCTGCTGGTAATGAATCAGCCGATAGTAAAGATTAAGAATCGACCGACCAGACCCAGATTCCCCTGAAAAATCTAGTAGAGTGGGAACTGGAATCGATTCCTCATCCTTCAGGTGGAAGTGAATGCCTTTTCATCTTTCCAGACACGCCTTTAATTGTCAAGAGCAAGACTTCTTTTGATCCTTTGGTTCACATTTTTGTTTTCTTGAAGGAATAAATGATTAATCTGTTATTTGAACGAAACAGTATGAACGTTAATTCTTTATATAATATTCGTATTACCTTTATAAATTGCCACTCAGTTTTTATTGACAATGAAAATGCGTACTTTTTTATTTGTGGATTATCAAATAAAATAAATAAAAATTGAAACGGTATTGTATATTATATACGGCACAAAGAATATTAAATTACAAGAATTCTATATATTGTAAATATTTATAATATAATATTATAAAAGAATATACAGTTTAATATAGAAATTTCTAAAGAATACAATCAAAAGTTAGAGAATAATCATATCTATTTCTTAAGCAATGAACAAATAGAAGATTCCCCCTTTCTTTACTTGTTCATTGACTGAATAATCTTTTATTCATTCTTATATTCAAATTCAAATATTAATGTCAATATTGATTCTTTTAGTGATTTAATTTTCCATAATTTAAAATGGAATAGTCTAATAAAATATTTATAATTGTTTCAATAAGATATAAAAAATTGAAGGTTAAAAGAACGAAAAACTCACTAATTTTCCATTCATATTTCTTGTGCTGTGTAAAGAAGTCTGAACATCAATTACAGTGCTGTCATAGAACTCCAGAATCTTTATAATACAAACACTCACTGGAGATAGATGATAATAACAACAGATAAGACATATTACTCTATACAATGACTACATATCGTACCATATAATTTATCAGTAGAATAAATATGACAACAAATAAATTGGGAATAATAAGAATAAAAATGTTTTTCAATAATAAACTGATTAGTTCATAAGCAAGTAATTTTTATTGAAATATCAATCTTCATTCCATGTTATTTTTCGTTAAATGTCATACTACTATAAATTAATAAAATTAATTTATAAAATAAATAAGATAGATTACTGATATTTATTACGTATATAAAAAATTGCGAAATTGAGCAAGATTTAAAATCCTGTAAAAATAAAAAATATATCATCACTAACACAATTTTTTTTAAATATATTTGTTTTTATTAAAAATAAAATGGCTACTAATGATTATTTCAATTTCATTAGTCAAATTATTATAATCATTAATAACAAGACAAAAATATTAATTTAATTTTAAAATAAAAAGATATATAATTAATATAAGTGATACAGTATCTTCTGCATAATTTCATCATGTATAAAATTTGTCACTTATATTTTTTCCTATAATTAAAAAAATAAATAATAAAACTAATTATTATTCCTGCTTGATTATATTATCATCATGCAGGGATATCAAATTTTTATCATAAAAAATCTATATTTAATTGAAGTACACATAATTTAAATAATTATCAACTTTATAAATAATTGCGAAAATTAGAATTGTTTGTGGGAGTTTCTACATTTATTTACATGTAAATAAAGTTTCATGAACAACAACATATAGTATTACCAAAAATTAATTTTGGAATTTTTCTTGCTATACAAGTTTTTTTATATTCATGTTTTTTTTTATAATAAATTCGTATTTTTGAATTTTAAGAGTGAATATAAATTAAACAATATAATAAATAATATTTCTAACAATAGAACGAATTTTCGAAATTGAATTTAGGTTCTCTTGTACCTAAAATTAATTACAATAGACTCCCTCTTATCCGGTCTCGCTTTAACCGGTCACATTTTCATCGAGCTATGAACAGAAATAAAAACGATAAAGAAAAGAAAGTCATTCGGAAGAAAAGTGTTTGAGATTACGATAAGATATATCGAATATCAAGATAATTCAGCTGCTATTTAAATAATTCCTATCAGAAATTGACGTGATTTTGCTTAAAAAATTAAATCATAATAGCAAATGAAGATTACTGATTTTTTTTATCTAAGAAAATGTTACTTAAATAAAATTTATAGGTTGTAAATTAAATATATATATATTTACAACTTATAAATGGTATTTTGCATGTGTTTTCGAATTAACCGGCCAATTCGTTTATCCGATATAAAGCCGGTTAACAGGGTGTATTATAAGACAACATATACAAACTGTTATAATTTTATATCAAAACAAAAATATATTTCTGAAAATTGATAGACTTGATGATTTGTCATCAAAATATTAGATAACTTCTGAGATACATTATAAATATTAGAATGAAGTCTTGATTTTAAGAAAATATCAAACAACGAATAATCATTAAATGGATAGAAAAATGAATTTAGTCAATTTCTTAATAATTCAGTACATATGTTGTGATAAAATTATGTAAAATTTTAACCATACATTGAATTGCATATCAATCAAATAAATTAAGATTTTAAAAAATACAGAAAAGGACAGGTGTAAATTATATTTTTATGAAAGATTTCGAAAACATGTTTCATTATAGAATATAAACATATAAATACAGTACTCCTCGGATATAACGCTCTCGTTTATACCACGGATTCGGATATACCGCGGGATTTCCTGTTCCCCATTCGTTTGAAAGAGATTCTGACAAAAATATAATTCATCGCATAATCGACGCCCATTCGTCACAATATGAGAATGGATTACAAAAAAAGGAAGATTACGAACCTTCTTGAATAGCTCTCTCTTATTCTCTAATTTAGAATAAACTAAATTAAAAATAAGAGAAGCCGTCGGTTATAGTGCGGTTGTGTTATAACGCGGATCGGATCACCACCCCTCAAACCCGTGTTATAACCGTGACCAATGTAGTGTAATTCATATTTTCTTTAATTCATATGATAGATTTATATAATAAAAATAGCGACTGATAAATCTTCAGAATCTTCTAAAAATTCATTAAATTATCCTCATAACATATCTTCGAAACAATTCAGGATAAAATGTGAAATCTCACTTATTTAAAGATTATTATTGTTATATAAAAACAGGAAAAAATTAGCAAGATATCCATTGAATAATTTAAATTTTATGAGGAAAAACTTATTAGATTTAAATGAATTAAAAAAATAATAACAACAGATGTTATTACCAATAAAGCGCGAAATTGAAAAAGAATATGACACTTTTTAAAATTTTATAGCTAAAAAGCATCGATATATTAGACAATAATATATTCTAAAAGAAGAAAGACGAAACTGGACTACAATAATATAATTTTCATTTAATTGTAGCTTATACTATATACCTAAGTTTTCTATAACAGAGGAAATGGGTCATTAATGAGAGAATATTTCTTTTTGGTTTGTGAGATCGTTACAGTTCTGCTAGCATTATTAGTTTGTTTTGATGAGACTGATATTAATCTAAATACTGATTATGGATATTCTAAATAAATGAAAACAAATACTTTTCAATAGAGATAAGAATATAAGAATCCTGTCGGTTATTCTCAATTAATTTATTTATAAAATAATGATAAGTTTCAAAACAATTATTTTACAACTTTAACGAAAAATATTATTATGTACGAAATGATCAATGAGATTTATAAACGTGTCAAGATAGTTTTCAATCAAATCAGAAATATTCTTTTATATTTTTTCGAGAAAATAAATAACACATCTACTTATTTATTTTATTTAAATCTTTTGAAAAATCAATTTTAATAACAAAAATTCTGATTTTTTAAAAGTTTGTTCAAAGCTCTAACGCGTCAATGAAATCTATACTCCGTCTCACTCTCAACTGATAGTGACGTCAGAAAACACGTCATTAACCGGCGAAGTGCTAAAAATGCTAAAAACGTACCACTCCGCTGCCGGTGTTGACGTTGTCGTCTGATCGGTTAGCTGCGGATGCTTTTTTCACATTTATATCTATATTTATATTTTATATAATTTACAATAATTCATTACTTGAATAATAGAAAAATAAACTTTCCTCTTTGCACTTGTCTTACACAGTTATCCACAATCTATTCTGGACAAAATTGAAGAACTCTTTAAACAAAAATGGAACTGAGTTTTTTGTAGTTTTGTTTTTTAAATTTGCTGTGTGCTTCAATTGTTTTTTGGTCTGCATTGAATAAAAAAATAAATTGCCTAGCAGTATTTTCAGGCATAATATTTCACTGTTTGAAAGTTTTGCGAAGTATTAAAGCAGTAACTTTTGAAAGATATTCTTACTCATAAAAACAAAAGATCCAGAAATTAAACAATATAGCTTTGAAAGCTTAAATCATGCTCTTTCCAGCTATGGCAAGAAAAAAGAGATTGAAGATGACACAGTTGAGATACTGACCCTCAAAGATACCCTAAAATTTGCTTGTTGAAAATTTTTGTCAACTTTGGAGATGCATATCTTTTAATCTAGGAATCCAATGATGATCAAATTTGATCTACACATACACATTATAGTTGGAAATAACCTCCTTAAGTTTAGGGGTAATTGTTTCATTTGAAATGGAACAGTAACCCATCAAACTTTAGCTCTCGGAATCATGCGACGAATTTTTTAGTAACTTTTGATGTCTGTAACTATACTACAATGCAGTTAAATCCATAAATTTTGCCATGGTTGGATTCAGCATAAAAAGTTGTCCATATATATTAAAGCAAACAAATAAATGTTTGCTAGAACTTTTAAAAAAGCCTAGCAAACTTGACACTTTTGCACATTCGTACGCGACACGAAGGTGAATGGCTTCTCTTTCAAAGCCCCTAAAAATTCAACCACTGAAGATGCTGAACTGAAACTTGGGATACAACCATCAAAGACCATATAGAACCTTCATGCCAAGTTTCATCAAATTTGGAGATGGTCGAGTGGGGACCCCTGGTCCCCTTGATGTGGATTGACCCTGCAGTAAAATGGATTTATGTTATTAATTGTGAAACAAGAAGTTTCACAATTAACTATTCAGAAATGTTTTTAAAAAGCTGGGTTCCCAATAGATTTCACTGAGGAAAGAATGCAATAGGTCAATAACTTTGACCTAGAAGAACAACTGACTGCTCTTCCTGAGAACTATCATCATAAAATTTTAATTGAAGATTTTACAATTTTTGCTAACAATCTTGTCCATCATGATTATTAAAATTGTACAGCTAGTGATTTAATTGAAAAGAATATATCCAAATCAAATCATATAGAGAGTTTGTTGAAGAAAAACTGAATGATCATTAAACAGTTTTGGAATATTTAGAGGAATTTGAATGATAAGCATTTTCTAATAATGAACCAGAGATTGTTCAAACTCTATTTTATATAATAAAAAATAAAATTGAAAATATGTGGATTAAGTGTAAATTAAATATAAAAGAGGCAAACACTACTTACAGACTTCTTTTCAAATAAATACCGGTAGTTCTTATGTTGAAAGCACTGACAGACTGCAGTGTATATTTGACATTTTTGAGTTTCATTTAAAATAATAAAGGTTTCCAATTTTCTTTGAATAAAGGTTTGCATTGACATGAAAATTTAATATTTATTTTTTCTAAATTTAAGTATTTAGAAAAAATTTTGATTTTATGAATCTCTCTAAGTTAGACACCTCTCTAAGTTGAACACATTTTGAAGGAACCAAATGTGTCCAACATAGAGAGGTTTCACTGTATATGAATTCATTGAAATATTCAATAGAAGTTATGAAACTTGTGTTTTTTTATAAACAATTTCCGAAAATTTTGGCCAGCATTTTTTATTCATTTTGTTCAGAGTACTTGTCACTATCTAAAAATACCAATTATTTTGTTGGCTAGCTAAAATTTTATATAAAAAAATTGTTTTTTCATCGATCTTGTATACATACACAAAAACTTGAAAAAAAAATAAAATTAAAAAAAATGCTTGCATTGTTTGAAAGAGAATAAAAAATGCAATAAATACTGAAAATTTCAAAATATTTTGACTAAAATTAAGCAAGATATCACAATTTTAAATTTTCATATTTTTTTTGCATATTAATTAGACTTAATTTCAAAACATTGCACTCAAGAGGTTAAATTATACAAAATGAATATTGATAAAGATATGATGATTTTTATCCAAATTTCCAGTACCTAAAAATAGAACATTGAACATGTTCCAGCCAGTATGGATCATATTAATCCAGTATGATGCCACAGAGTGATGTTATATCTAATATAAATTTATTATAAAATTTCCCCCATATTTTCCTTAGAATCTATTTCATAAAAAGACTTGAATTTAAATACCTTTGCAGGTGCTGTTTGAACCATACTACTAGAGGCATTTGCTGCTGTACTTAATGACTGAATGAGCTGACTATCTTGAGTAGTATTTCCTGTTGCAGGAGATGCTGCCAATGGAGAATCAATCATGCCTGCATAGTTGTTAGATTTAACCATCTGTTGCGTATTCTGAGTTGCAGTATAAGTTGATGGCGTTAAAGTAGTTGGAGTATTAGTGCTACCAGGTATACTCCTAGGAGCCACTGTACTCATTGGTGGAGGTAGTGATGTTTGTACATTAGGAATTGATGGAATGACAGGAGTGGAATTAGGAAGTGATCCAGGTGTTGAAATAGAATTTGCTATGCTTGAAGTTGTAGTGGCTGCTGCTATAAAAAAATTATAAAATAAAACAAATAAGTATAATTTAACACTTTTATGTAATAAAACAGATATTTATTTATAATTATGTTATAAAATTATAGACTTTTTGATATTAGAGAAATTTTGACAAAATAATAAACAAAGAACCTTAGTTTAACAGATTTCAGATTTAATGGACAAAATATTTGGATTAAATTTTTATTTCATTCCAATAGACATTTGAAATTCTCACTGAGAACAGTGAATATTAGTAATGTTATATGCAACATTTCATTATATAGAAGAAATGTCAGTGACCATATCTACACAATAATATGCAAATTTTTGTTTACTGCACTTATTTTGTATATTACATTCTAGAAAAATTTTGCTCCATCTATAATAGATATTAATCTTTACCGCTCCTCACTTAAAAAAAAAAAAAAAAACGTTTTTTTACGCTCCAAGAAATATGAAATGTGATATTTAATATTCGATATTTTGCCATAACTTTTTTGCATTTTAATTGTTTGACATGAAAAAATTGGATTTTGTTGTCCATATACGGTATCCTGATATTGTTTTTTAATTTTGGATTAAGGACCAAAAGAAAAAAGAAAACAAATATGAAAGCAATTAGGCCTAATTAGCATATGTAAACAATATATAATTTTTCAAATTATTCATGATTTGGCATCAGATAAAAAAAATTTTTATATATTTACATTCTTGATGATATTCCACATCTAATGATACCAAATACTTCATAATTCTATAAAACTTTTCCAACTAACAGACAATTTATACTGTAATTTGATAGCGCTGAGCATAATCCAATATCTCATGTAAATAAACAATCATATTCGCCCTCTTGCAGATGAAATACAGTATTATACTACACAAATATTTAAAATAATTGTTTATTAGCTATTTTTCTTCCTATTTTCTTAAAATAATGTGTGATAAATAATTTTTATAATAAATATTGCTATAATTTGTATATGTAGCTATCATCCTGCAATTTAGCACTGATTTTTGATATACCATCCTGCCATCTGTATGCCAGATTTAGCACTGATTTTTGATAAATTATTGCTTTTATACGTTTTTTACTCAAGATTAGTCTCAGAGCCTTTTAAAAAATTTTTATACATTTTTACTCAAGATTAGTCTCAGAGCCTTTTAAAAATGGCGGATGGTCTTTTTATATGTTTTTTACTATTAGTCTCAGAGCCTTTTAAAAATGGCGGATGGTGAATTATTTCTCTGTTGTCTCAGAGCCTAATAAATGGCGGATGGTGAATTATTTCTCTGTATTTCATCTCAGAGCCTTTTAAAAATGGTGGATGGTGAATTATTTCTCTGTATCCAGAGCCTTTTAAAAATGGCGGATGGTGAATTATTTCTCTGTATTTCGTGTGCCTTTTAAAAATGGCGGATGGTGAATTATTTCTCTGTATTTTGTCATGGATTATTTCTCTGTATTTTGTCATTCTATGTCAAAAGGGGATAGGTTGTCACGGCTCTCCCCTTAGTTAACATAATGTAACAAGCCCATAGCCTGAGGTCATGTAGTTGACCTTGGATGGACACTGACAATAATCATTCATCTCTGGTCTACAAATTACTTGTTTTGACTGCAGATAACACAAAAATTACTTCGTCTACAAATTACTTGTTTCGACTGCAGATAACACAAAAATTACTTTATTATTTAAATTTTTGTGTTACATTCAAAATATAACTAATATAAACAAACAATCAGCTGATTTCGAAAAACCATTAGATATCATTATAACTAATATAAACAAACAATCAGCTGATTTCGAAAAACCGTTATTAACTAATATAAACAAACAATCAGCTGATTTCAAAAAACCATTAGATATTAACTTAATATAAACAAACAATCAGCTGATTTCGAAAAACCGTTAGATATTTGTAAACAAACAATCAGCTGATTTAAAAAACCGTTGGATATTTCCTGCCACAATCTAGGATGCCGACTTCCGCGTCAATCATCAAGCATGGTATAAATTGCTTTGTTTCTCTGATAAATAGAAATTTATATATTTTTAAATAAAATTAATTTATCGAATTTTATGTGTGGGAAAAACAGCAAAATCATATTATTTACAAGGGGCCATTCCCAAATTATAATTTATTGGATCAAGATATCTGTAGAAAAGAAGTACAGATAAACTAAGAAAGAAATGTGGAACACGATAGAGCAAGCCGGACAAATTCGGACAAACTGTTCTTGAATTTTTGGGAGTGCAAAGATCACAGATGTGTTAACTGATTCGGATTAAATTGGAATTAAAGGGTTGATTAAAAATTTATTAAAATATCAATGTAAAATCAAATTTTTGAGAAATACAACAGAAATATGAAAAATATGATAGAATTTGAGATTTTAATTTTCTCAATTTAGGCAAAAATAACAAAGTTATTGGGTTTTAAACTTTGACTGGTCTGACCAGTTATTGGAGTGCATGACTGTTCTCACCAGGCGGTGGAGCGGGAAAGGTTAATATTTATTAAACAATTATAATTTTGAATTTATATGGATATATATATTATATTATACACAATCAACATATTAATTATTAATTTTAAAAACATTAAATCCAATACACTGCCTAAATGGTTCATAAATAAGCAAAAATATCAGCACTATGGCAGGATACACTTTCATTAGTACAATAAAAGAACACTAAACCAACCACGACAACAACAAAAGAACACTTAAACTTTATGACAACAAAAAAGAGTTTGTAATGTTAAGAATGTTTCTCTTGGCGTTCTTTGGAACATGTTTTGAAATTAACGTTGTGATAGTAACTGAGGAGGATTTTTCAATAAATCGAAAACGCTTCTACAGTTTAAGTGTTCTTTTATTGTACTTATGAAAGTGTATCCTGCCATAGTGCTGATATTTTTGCTTATTTATGAACCATTTAGGCGAAAACGCTTCTACAGTTTAAGTGTTCTTTTATTGTACTTATGAAAGTGTATCCTGCCATAGTACTGATATTTTTGCTTATTTATTAATTTTAAATTAATAAATTATAAATTCGTTTAGTATATTTACATTAAATACAAATATATTTTTTAATAAATTTTAAATATATACTTTTTATATTATCTTACAGTTTCAATATATAAAGAAATAATATTGGCAATCATAATAATGCAAATTGGATTATAACTTACAACTTTTAATTAGAATTTGATTTGGGATTTTATAGTTATATAAAAATATTTTGATTATATAAATTTTTATTATTTGGAACATATCAAAACTTTATTAAATTTCAGGACAATTTTAAATTGCTAAGTTTTGATTTAAGAGTTTTTATTATATATTCCAGTAGTGTTCAACCTTTTTTACTATGCAAGCTACTTTTCTATATTAAGTTATTCAGCAATCTACTCTCTTATATAGATCACATTTCCCCAACCTGATATTTGATTACATATAACTATGCAGTTAAATGCATTCATTCACTTCAGAGAACCCACTCTTCCAGCCCTAAAAACTTTACTTGTATAATTAAAAATCTCTTTAACATTTTTAATTATTTTAATACAACAAATAAAACAAATATATTGGAATAAAATATTTATTCTTTTATTTTGAAAACCCAAAGTTTGTAATCAATATGTTGTTTTTTCTAACTCAAAATTTATAGGAAATGCTGGTTGATTTAAAAAAAGTTAATATGAAATTTGGCATTGTTTGGAATTCGCAATATTTTCATAATCAGATTAATATGAAGAAATGGCGAATCGCAAATAATCATCCAAATGATCATTTGTAATTTGGTTTCTTGATTTTTTATGACGTTCATATGAAAAAGAGTGGATTCTGAGAAGTATGTCAATCTGAAACACAACAGAATTTTTTGCGCAATATCAGTTAATATTGGAAACTTTTCACGTGTATACTTCCAAATGATAAGAAAATTAGTGATTTGACAATTTTAATGAAAAATAAATAAACAATAGCAATACACTTAAAGAGAATAGCAAAATAATGATAAATAAATTATTGTTTTAGGTTTTAATTAAATTTGTAAGGAGGAATAAAGAAGATATCAACCAAAAATCGATTGTGATCGACAGATTGAACACCGCTGCTATATTCTATTCAACAAATTCATTATTTGTACATTTTCAGTAATTTAAAAGATTGTTTTTATTATTGTAATAAAATTTATATTTACCTCTTCCTCGACCACCACCTTTCTTCTTTCCTTTACCTTTCAATCCAGATATTTTGGATGGCGGCAAAGGAAGTTCAATTTCCTATTAAATATTAATTAAAAAATAATTCAGATTTTAGATTCTTTGACTTTTAAATCATATAAAAATAGAAATATAACAGCAATCATATTTAATCCCATAAAAAAATGTAATTCAACAATTACTTAATGAAATCAAACCAAGTTTTCTTGATAAAATGCACAAAATTTTTTTTTGAGTATTGCTCATCATCAATTATATAAAATTTAGAATTTCTATAGATAAACAATACTCAGGTATGCCTCAATTTAAGAAGGTAATTGAGTCCTTAAAAACTGTATATTATTAGATTTGTGAGGTCGAAAAATTCCCCCTTTCCTTTTGTCAGGATTCAAATTAAAGCATAAATTTTTTTTTTAAATTTAATGATGCAATTGAATGAAATCTGATAGATTGAGAAACAGGACAATGTTAGTTTATCTTACTGTCCTTTGGACGTGTTAATTTATCTTACCATTCATTTTACGATTGTTTATACGAATATCTACAAAGAATGTTACTCGATTTCAGATCGATTGTGTAAGATACAATAACAGCCAGCCTGGGAGAAAGGTGAGAAAAGGGCAGCACTATATAAGAGCGAGGCTGGACAAAGGTCCTTGCTTTGGTTCAGTCGAGACATCTAGCTTTTGGATTCCAGTGTTACGACAGCTTTTGGATTCCAGTCTTACGACAGTTTTAGTTCTAGTCTCACAACAGCTTCGATTCCAGTCTTACGAAGCTTTGGTTTGCTTGTCTTAATGGTTTCTCAACGAAGGTCGGTCCACCGAAACATCAAGTTGACAAGGTCCTCCCGTCACCGACCGCTGAAACATAAGATCAACAGGTGGTGCGTGTCCGCATTATTATCCAGAGGATAGATTGTGTTAAGTAACCTGGACTAGAGACTGTCAATTAAGAGACTAAAGACTATTTGTTGTGCCTTCCATATTAGCGATAGAAGTCACCCGAGTCACAGGTATCTCTCTCCCAATCTTTGTCAGTAAAACAAATGCAAATTCTAATTCTCTCTCATGTTTATATATGTTGAATAAAAGAAGCTGTTGAATTTACATTCAATGTTGTTCTCCATTTCTCGCTGAGACACCTCGGACAGTCATCCTTACTCACGCGTCAAACCTGGACCGCTTGTAGGTCGTAAGACCTGTCAATTCCGCATTTCCGATTCCGCTCGGATTTCCATAGATTGATGCATAATTCCATAGCGTTCTGATTTCGCCTGGCATTGCTGTTCATTTGTTTACCGTTTTTACATTGTCACTGTTTACTTTGGACTGTTGTCTTGTGGAATACGAGCTGTCAGCGAGATTGTTACAAACGATTGTTATTTCTTCATTGTTGAAGATGGTGTGTCAGGTCAAGAAAAACGAACATTTCCAACATATTCTGCTGTACGAGTTTAATTGAGGTTCAAGTGCAGTAAATGTGGCTAGGAACATCTGTGAAGTGTACAGAACTAATGCCATCAGTGAAAGCACAGCAAGGAAATGGTTTTCTCGTTTTAAAGAGAATCAGTTTGATCCACGAAAATCCACGACAGACAACCAGAGAATTGGCTAGTGTGATGGAATGTGACCAAGCAACCATTGTTTGACATTTGCATTCCATCCGAAACTGCTCTCCAAACTTGGATTGATGACTTCCTAAACTCAAAACCAACAGATTTCTACAGACGGGGATCCAAAAACTACCCCAATGTTGGCAGGAAGTTATTGACAATGATGGAGATTACATTGCTGAATAGTTGCTTGCTTGATTTTGTCAAAGTTTTAATTGAATTTTAACTGAATTTCATAAATAAAACACTAAACAAACAAACTTAACAAACCTATATTTAAAACTCTACGGAATTATGCATCAACCTAATAAATGAAAACTCAAACTGGAAAACTCATTGTCTATTAATTCCAATGTAAAAATTTTCAATCAATTCTTGGATATCGGAATGTCATTGCTATTTTGTCTATTGATGTTGAAACATTCCAAAAGAATTAATATAAATATAATTATGCATAATATTTTACAATACTTTATGATAATTATTATCTATTTAGCCTATTTCTCGTCATTTTTTAGACTATGAATTTCTGAGCTATTAACTGCTGAATGATTTTCGAATTTGAGCTTAATATGGCAGTAAACATAATCATTGTGGTTTTATTTATTAGTTAAAAATTATAAAATTTTCATCAAATTTTGTCTTAAAATATATTTAATTCTCAAAAGCCTTCAATTTCCTAAACCAACTGCAAAATTAAATCAATTATCTGGAAATAATTATTGAAATTTTTTAATACAACCTGTAAAAAATATATTGAATATGGATTTTATTATGGTTACTATTTTAATAAAATTAATAAACAAAATAATTTCACTTATTTAAAAGATTAGATTTGCTAGATTTAACATATACTAACAGAATGATAAAATATCATCATAATTCAAATTTGCATACATATAAAAAATATAATCAAAGATTTACAACTGGAATAATATGCAATCATTATGATAATAAATGGTTTTATATAGCTGCAAAAGAAAACTGCAAAAAGTGGATTATGGATACTTGTTATTGGTGTATGTCAAGTCCAGATCAAATATAGGACTCTGGCAAATTTTGTCTTAAAGCCAATGATATATGTACTTTGATATTAAATTTACTTTATCTGATAAATTATTAAAAAGAATAAGCAAGAATATTATAAAAAAATAATAAATTATTCATATTGCTGAATTGGTAATATACATCTGAATTATAGAATTTTCTTTATCAATAATTTGTGGAATTGATATACAAGAAAAATTTATTAAGATATGAATTAGAGATTATAAATTATTATATAAAACAAATTGCAATCATTGATTTAAACAAATTATACTGGATAATTGATTGATAATGAAATAATTTTTGCTTTTGAAAAGACACTATCTTCTCAAATTGAAAAAATTGTATACAACTATTCAGTTCATTAAAGCAAAAATTCCTAAACTAAGAGTTTATAAATTGAGGGCCATTTGTTTAATATTATATAAAATTTAAATTAGATCATCATTCTGTCATTAAATCATAATAAATACTAAATTAATTTAAAAAATAAGGTTTATGTTATTCTTTAAAATTCAACTTTTTAAAGAATTTAAATCTTAACCTATTAAGTCTGTCAATGTGTAGACATCATGGAAGTGAAATAAAAAATTAAAAAAAATTCAATCCTGAGTTATGCAGTGCAGCTATTGAGGAGTGGGTTTTTTTGCATTTATTAGATGAAAATATGTTTCCCCGATGATGAGTCCTAAAATTTTCAATTGCCGAAATTTGTTTTTAAATTATGTTTTAAAGATAGAAAATGTGAATGGATTATATTAGTAGAATTTGGATTATTTTTCACAATTCTGTTTTCTAGATAGAAAATGTGAATGGATTGTTATTCATAGAATTTGGATTATTTTTCATCGAATCTTATTGATTCTGCTTTCTATTATATTTTAGTAATCATATTTTGATTATGGGGCGATATAAATTTATTTTTGAAATTTAAGTAAAACACCATGGAATTTTAGTATGATGAATTGTAAAATTCATAAAACTGAAAAAATTTTGTCAATAATACAAAAGTTTTGATTAATTTTGTTAAAATTAACCAAAACTTATTTATTCATTTATTGCTTTACTTTTACTGATAATTTAGAAAAATACAAGAAAATCCTAATGTAAATAACCTCACTCTATAAAAAGGGATTTGGCATTTTTATTGTTTATGGCAGTCAGTCGTTTCACTGGAAATCACAATCAAACCTACTTTACTGCACTGCATGAGGTAATGGGTATACTGTGTCAACAAAGCATCTGTGGACCAATAAAGTAAAATAGAAAATTTTATTGCTGTTTATGTATGGGCATGGATGATTTTCATATATGTTTTGTTTTTGGTTATAAATTCAAAAATTTATAAAAAATTAAAATAAAACTTATTGAAATGAAAGAAAAACATAACAGTAAATATATTTTATTAAAAAAATTACAATATTTTAAGAAATTTACGATACATTTTGACTAATTAATTAATTAACTTTCTGAAAATTTGCATAATACTTCACTTTTTATTGATAATTTTTAAAAAATATTATCCAATTTTCTTCATTCATAGCTTATTTTATTCATAAGTCTTGCTGCTATCAAAAAGAAACAAACATTTCGTTGGATATTAAAATTTCATACATCAAAAAAATAATCAGACAAAACATAACATGTTTTGTCTGAAAATCATTATATGAGATCAGAGAAAACAAAAAAAATCATGTTTTCTCTGATCTCATATAATGAACGAAAAGTTGTGAAAGAAATAAAATTTGAAAAATTTTTTATTCTTAGAAGGAGAATAAAAACATAATAAATTACAAAAATTTCACTAAAAAATTAAGCAGCTTTCACAATATTAATTTTTTGCATATTAATTAGATTTGTTTTTAAAAATCTCACAGACATATCTACATTCAGGTTAATATCTACATTCTAACAATGCATGGATTATTAAATAGCTATGCCAACTTTTCTATGAGCATTACAAAATGACATTACTTATTACAGCTGTAATAGTATAGTTTAAGTGATAAGTAAGTGGTTTACCATATGGCTATCCAATAAAGTTTGATTCTGATTGAATTTATATGCTTAAACATTATGCTTTAACATTAATTTCTTCGTGATATATTCAATAACATTTAATATCATTGGTTATTGATTACATTCATAGTGAATTATTATGATAATTGCTTTACTTGCACAGAATAACAATAATAATAATTCTTGTTATTCTTGTTTATTGAATTTTTTAAACAACAAGTTTTCTTGGGAATATTTTTTTTTCATTCTTTCTAGTTTTATGACACTTGATTTAACTCCTCTAGATTATATTTACTGGGGCTATTTGAAAAGCAAAGTAACGAAACAAAACCTACAGACATTGATGAATTAAAAGAAAGAATAATACCATGTTCTGATACAATAACACCAGAAACTTTACAGAAAGTAATTGATAACATGTATGTATGATTGGGACACTGTCAAGTAGCTGGAGGTCAGCAATTTGAACATCTAATTAACTTGAGGATTCTGCCATTATTGACTCGATGGTCAGAGGTGAGGGGACTCACCTAAAACAAGTACCCCAAGGGAACAGAAACCTACAACCTCCACATCGTCACTTCTGAGTAACACTAAAAGTAGTTTCTTGAAAAAAATTTAACGCCCTCTATCACGAATCAACACATAAAATCTAATTCTGCAATAAAAACTGGGGGTTCCCATTTAAACTTTTTAAAGTTATCCCCACCACTGGCAGTGGGGAGGGGTCAACTTTGGTATCAGTGGTTAGCTTTTTTAAAAATATTGAATGTGTATTTTTTTATTTTTCAATCCAAAGTGTATTACTCCAGTTATTCTGTCATTTCTAGATGTTTGTACCTCTCTTCGATTATTATCAATTGTAGTGCTATCTGTGAAAAAAATGACATTAATCCTAGGTCAAACTAATGTAATTTTTTCTGGAGAATCCAAATCTGGAATAAAAAATAAGGGTTCCCATTTGAGATTTGAAAGTTACCAACACCCTATCCCCAGGGATGGGGAGGGGGTGAACTTTGGTATCATTGGATAGCTTTTTTAAAAATATTGAATGTGTATTTTTTATTTTTCAATCCAAAGTGTATTTCTCGCATTATTTGACAGTTTCCAGACTTTTCGAACACCCTGTATATGTTGTAGTACTACCCTCCCACAAACCCCATGATAAATTAATACGACACAACTCTCAAGCATTCCTGAAAAAAGGGGGTTTAAAGTTTTCTATATTATTTATATATCGATTAATAGCAACATTTAATTGAGTGCTATCATAGCACAATGCATTAAGCTTTCAATTACTAATTGGAAGGACATGGGCTCGAATCTCTTTTTTTTTATTTTTTTTTTATCAAAACTGAAATGAATTATTATACAATGTATTTTTATTAATGAAAAATTAATATTTTGTAATTATTTAATTTTTTGCTATGCCTTTAAAACATTTCTATCACAAATATTAAATACACATATAAAGGAATGTAATTAACAAATACAGATTATATTGTTATGCATTGTTGGGATCCTCCTCAATCTCTATGGCCAATATACAGGGTGCGCCAGCTAAATCCGAAAAAATTTCAAATTGAATTTCCTGCCATATTTGACGTCAGCGCTACAATGCTGCTGACGTTTTAGTAAGCCAGACAGACGATGCGTTTGAGGATAAGTACAAAATAGCTGATCAGTTAAGATCGAGTGCAGAATATAATCGGAAAGCAGCGATAATCGAAGGCCTTCGCGCTGGACGTTCACCTTCCGAAATAATTCGGTTCTTTAACTATCCAAGATCGACAGTTTATGATGTTGCTGCTAGATATGCGGCTTCAGAGAAGTCTGAAGAAGGTTCTGCCAACCCGGCAAGAAAGAGCCATTCCAGGGGAAGATCGTCAAGGACACCGGAAGTTGTCCAAAGAGCTCAAGAGCTCATCTCAGAGGACCCAGGGCAATCTCTCAGGCAGTTGGCAAAAACATTGGGTGTGAGTGAGACCACAATGCGTCGAATTGCGGAAGAGGACCTACGGTACAAGTCCTACGTCATAAAAGTACGACAGATGCTGTCTGATGCCGCTAAAACAAAGAGCGCAACTTGCTTCTGTGTTCAATGAAGAATGAAGCTGCAGGACGCATCAGATTTTTTTCTGATGAGAAAATTTTTACTGTTGATGCCAAAGTAAACCGGAGAAATGACCGTTGGCTTGCCTATGACCTTGAAGATGTCCCCGTAATAGCTAGGACGAAGTTTCCGGCCAGTGTTCACATCCTAGCTGTTGTTTCCGGTGAAGGTGACGTCATGCCGCCGCACGTCTTTGGAAAGCGGGAAACCGTAACAAAAAAGATTTACTTGCAGAGAGGTTTAAATAAAGAAAATTAAGAGAGGAATTTTTTAAATAAAGGAACATGAAGGCAACTAAAAGAGGAAGAGAAGCTCTAAGGGTATAAAAAAATAAATATAGATTTGCTTTAAGCCGTTGTTCTTACAACAATAGTGAAACCTTGGATGGAAACTGTGACTTCTGGGAGACCCTACATCTTCCAGCAGGACGGCACGCCTGCGCACATCAGTCATTTAGTGCAAAACTGGTTGTCAGACAACATGGATACGTTTTGGTCTAAAGAATTCTGCCTCCTAACAGTCCAGATTTGAATCCTTTAGACTACTACGTATGGAGCGTTGCTGAAAGGGTCTCTAATAGGTCGAGACATCCTAATGTGGCATCTCTCCAGGCCGCTGCTGAGCCAGCGATTTCGAACTTGGACAAGCAGACATTGCGCAGGGCATGTCATCGTTTCCGGTCGAGGATCGAGTCAGTAATTGAGGAGCGTTGCACAGGGCATGTCATCGTTTCCGGTCGAGGATCAAGGCAGTAATCAAGGCCATGTCATCGTTTTTGGTTGAGGATCGAGGCAGTAATTGAGGCAGAAGGGAATTACATTCGAGTGCATGTCATCGTTTCTGGTCGAGAATCGAGGCAGTAATTGAGGCAAAAGGGAATTACATCGAGTAATTTTAATCTAAAAGGGATCCCCATTATGTGCAAATGATAATTTTCGATAATTTTATTCTTTTTGTTAAATAAAATTTTGTTTAATTAAATTGTCTCATAATTTTATTCTTTTTGTTAAATAAAATTTTAGATCGGAAGAGCGGTGTTTAATTAAATTGTTTATTTTGTCCGGATTTAGCTGGCACACCCTGTTTAATTATAAATGTTTATTTTGTCCGGATTTAGCTGCTACCCTGTACATCTATTCAGGTGATACTCATCCCAAAAGCATCCAAAATAGAATATTGTTTTACAGTGCATACATTTATTAATGAACATTCATTGTAGTTACATCAATTAAATACATCTGTATTTAAACTGATGATTCTAAATGTATGGTTCACATCAAAGTTGACTAAAGAAAGACCTTTATTTTTAAATATCAATGAAATATGTTTCTCTACCTCAATAATGAAAACATTATGCTTGTAGAAATATAAGGTTCATAAAATATGTGCATTGTAAAACAATATTCTGTTTTGGATGCTTTTGTGATGAGTATCACCTGAATAGAGCCAAAGAGAGGAGGACCCTGACAACAAATAACAACATAATTTGTATTATTAATAAAAATAAATATTTTGTGCAAAAAAGTTTATTTGTTAATTACATTCCTTTATATGTGTATTTAATATCGTAATAGAAATGTTTAAAAAGCATAGCAAAAAATTAAATACAGGAATACCTCAATTATCGCAGTTTCGATTATCGCGATTTTTGAATTATCGCGGTTTCGAGATGTAGCCCACTACATATGTAACCAGAATTACATTTACCCTCCAAGTAGCTCTCTTAAAGGACTTCGTTTTTATCCAAGGGCACCTACTCACTGCTCATCAGTAACTGTCTGCCATTGCCTGAAGTAAATATGGACAAGGCCAGCTTAAACCCGGGTAAGCAAATGATGCACCGTATCAGAGTGCCTTAAGAAGGAGGGTGCCAAAATTATCATTTTCTCAATATTGTAAAGTGCTGAGTAGATGTTACATGTAAGCTGCATCGGGGCGCCGGGATCTCTAGAGGAGAATCTGCATGTGAATATTTATTTCTCTTCTTATTTACCCCTACAATGAATGCTAAAAGAAACAAGGATGATATCAAGTCTATAGCTATTAAGAAGAAACGTAATGATCAGCTTAAAAGATTAGCACGTTTAACAGATTTCTTTTTTACCTCATATAAAATTTAATCAATAGATTTGAAAAATCCTTGGCAACGATCACCCATTTTACATGCATTACTTATCCTGATTATCGCGGATTCGATTATTGCAGTATTTTTCGTGGCAACAATAACCACAGTAATCAAGATATTCCTATAATTACAAAATATTAATTTCTTGTTAATAAAAATACATTGCATAATAATCCATTTCAGTTTTGATAAAAAAAAATTAAAAAAAAAGAGATTCGAGCCCATGTCTTTCCAATTAGTAATTGAAAGCTGAATGCACTGTGCTATGCAGCATTCAGTCAAATGTTGTTATTAATCGGTATATAAATAACGTAGAAAACTTTAAATTCCTTTTTTCGGTAATGCTTGAGAGTTATGTCGTATTACTTCATCATGGTTTGTGGGAGATAAGTACTACAACATATATAAAAATCAGCAAAATCAGTGGGGGCCATGGTTGGCACTCCCCTATGTAAGTAAATCAACAAATAAAAGTTACACATTCTAGAACAGAGAACATACTTTTTTTTTTTTTAAATATTTAAAAAGATCAATTAAACTCAAAAAATTTTTAAAAATAAAATCAAACATTATAAATTAATAATTAATAGATAAAATAACAATAAGACCTAATAATTTATATTGCATTAGCCATCACGATTATTTCCATCTTTCGTACGCTAGGTGTTTTCATTATCCAATGTATTTCCTCTTACAGCATACTTTTTTTACAACTACGGTTCCAAATGCCTGGAAGTGTGCTTTAAGAGGAAATACATGGGATAATGAAAACACCTAGCGCACGAAAGATGGAAATAATCGCAATGGCTAATGAAATATAAATTATTAGATTTTATTTTATCTATCAATTATTAATTTATAATGTTTGATTTTATTTTTAAAAATTTTTTGAGTTTAATTGAACTTTTTAAATATTTAAAAAAAAAAAAGTATGTTCTCTGTTCTTGAATGCATAACTGTTATTTGTTGTTCTTATTAGTTTAGAATATAATTTTGTGAGTTGAGGATGGCAAGAAATTGCTGAAAACATTACTCAGAATAAAATCTTTTAAAACTTTTTAGGAGTGCTTTGTAAATGCTTTAATGAGTTAATGATCAAAAATAACAATTATCCCATTTTAGTTTTAATCTGAATGCTGCCACTTCGAACTATGAATGCTTGCTGAACGAAAGCAGAAAAGGCAAATGACATTAGGTGACTTCTTAACAAAAAAACAAAAAGTGTCAAATGAGGAACAACCTTCTTCATCACAAATATAAATTATTTACTCGAATATTTCTGATTTTTATAAATGACTTATGAATATAAATCAACAGTAGCAATAAAAAAATGTCTATAATTAATGTAATACAATAGTAATAATATAATGTTACAAAATAAAATTAAATAATGGTACTGTTAGGAATCGATATTCCTTGACATCGAGTATGTGCATTTATGCCGCCACAGGGCGCCTACTCTTTAACCTGCGCCTTTCAAACTGGCAACACTATAGCTGTGTTCGACCCCTTTTGTCATGTGGAGTTTGCCGTGAACAGATCGAATGTATTGTGCTCTTACGAGAATAAAGTTTATTGTTAATTGACCTGTGGAACAGCGTGGTCGTTCCTTCATTTTCTGACAGGTTATGGCCCCAGGACGACTATAGAACATTCAAACCGAGATGGCCACTGCAGCAGGATTCAGAAGTGTCAAGAGACTAACTGAAGAAAATTATGATTTATGGAAGATCCAAATGAGGAGCGTATTAGTCTACAACGAGCTGAGGCAGTATGTGGACAGCACAGAAAGGAAAACGGCCGAAAACAAACAAGAATGGACAAAAAGAGACTCGAAAGCTCTAGCCTTGATAAATTTGAGTATCGCCCGCACTCAACTCAACTATATTAAAAGGGCTAACACATCAAAAGAAGCATGGGATGGACTCAGAATGATTTTTGAATCCAGAGGACCAGTACAGAAAGCCATATTGTACAAACAACTACTGAGGATGGAAAAGAAACAGAATACAACTATGGCCGAGTATGTAAATGAATTCACAAGTAAAGCGGAGCAGCTAGAGGATGTAGAAATCACAATCCCAAACAAGCTACTATCCATTATGTTATTGGGCTCACTACCAGACGAGTTCGAAAATTTCTGTATGGCTATGGAATTACGTGACGACATACCGAAGATAGAGAACCTAAAAGTGAAACTCATAGAAGAGGAAGCAAGACAGCAGGACCGCATGGCCGATTTGAAAGATGGCGGAGACAAAGGAAACGATGCTCTCTTAATGAAAGGACATTTTAAACAATCAGGTACAAGTCCAAAAAACAATGTGAAAACAAACTCTCATAAATTCAGAGGTAAGTGTTTTTTTTTGTAACAAAATTGGGCACAAATGTCGACAATGCAGACAAAGGACGAGATGCATTCGTGGCCCATGTGGCGAGCCAAACAATGGAACCGACGCCATGACGATAATCGCGTGTAGCACCCAAACGGTGAAGGGATCAAACATGTGGTGCCTGGACAGTGGAGCAACCAGGCACATGTGCAATGACGAGTGAATATTTGAAAAATTAAATACGATAGATAAATTAAAAGTATGTACGGCGACGGATCAAGTTGTAAAGTCACAGGATACTGGCAACATCAACTTAAACGCAAAACTAAGTAATCATACTACGAACCCCATAAAATTAAAAGACGTACTGTACGTACCAATTCTCCAAAACAATTTCTTGTCCGTGCCAAGTGTTGCGGAGAACGGTTACACTGTGACTTTTACTAGGGACCGCACTAAGGTTAATCAAGAAGATGGCTCAGTGGCACTCACGGTGACAAAACGTGGTCAGCTGTATATTGTGGACGAAACGGAAGAATGTGCATTATTAGAAAGTGAGACGGCAGATAAAGACCTGATGAAAAGCACTTCAGATACAGACACATCAACTTCAATGATCAGAAAATGATGAAAAATGAAAATCTAGTTTCTGGAATGAACTTTCCACACAAAGCAAAAGAAATGAGTTGCGAAGTATGCGCAAAGTGTAAATGTACTGGAAATGTACTGATATTGTCTGAAGGACCAATCAGTTGGAAGTCGAGAAAACAAGCTTCCGTAGCTTTGTCTACCATGGAGGCTAAATATGTGGCTCTGTCGGAGGTTTCGCGGGAAGTCACATACATCAAAAGACTATTGAATCATATGGGCTTCAATGAAAACATGAAGACTCCTATCAGAGTACTATGTGACAACTAGAGTGCTATCCGGCTATTAAAAAATGTGATATACCACAACAGTAGTAAACACATAGACATAAGTTTTCACTTTGTGTGCGAACTAATAGAGAAAGGTGAAATAGAAATCGAATATTTACGAATTGAGTTGATGTTGGCAGATATGTTAACAAAATCCTTGACTAAGTTTAAACACAATCAATGTCTCAGTATGTTACACCTAAACTGATCTTATGTTTGTATATTGTACGGCACATATCGATAGGGGGGTGTTAGGAATCGGTATTCCTTGTCATCGAGTATGTGCATTTATGCTGCCAGAGGGCACCTTTCAAACTGGCAATACTATAGTTGTGTTCGACCTCTTTTGTCGTGTGGAGTTTGTCGTGAACAGATCAAATGTATTGTGCTCTTATCAAGAATAAAGTCTATTGTTAATTGACCTGTGGAACAGCGTTGTCGTCTCCTTCATTTCTGACAGGTACGTATATTTTTTTTATTCACTGTCCTGTTTCACCTATCCTTATTATTTACGTGTTAAAAATGATCTTGGTTTCTTTGGAATGTACTCCCATGCTAAACGGTGTCTTACTGTATATTAATTTGATATAATCTACCATTTCTTTAAAATGTAGTAGTGACTCTCCAGAATGAATTAAACCTTGAATGGCATGCTCACAAAAAATTTGTAGAACTTTACATTTTGCCTTTCAATACTGTTTGGACAGAGGGCTTTGATAGTAACACCCATAAGCATATTTTACAATTTTTTCATCTTCCAAAGAATGAAGTTTTTTAACAGTCTCAAATGATGCAGTTTTAGTTTTGGTGTGATCATCAAAATCAATATAATACATACATTGATCAGCTTTCTTTTGATTTAGCCAATTGTTACAAATGCATTTCAAAATGTGTATAGGATCAAAAATAAAAACAAAGGCCTGTTTGTGTCAAAAGGATGATGATAAACTATGCTTAGGTTAGGAGGATGAGCAAAAAACCTCATAGCTTTTCCATTAATGGCACTGTTGTTTGAACTGACACACAAATTTAAATCCAATTTTTTCTAAACCTATCACAATCTTTTTAATAATAGTATTTAGCTACTCAGCAGTTAGTGAACAAACTGGTAAAATATGAACATCTTTGTATGATGATAGAAAATTCTGGATATAAAAACATGAGCACTTGAAGCAGTTTTTTCAGAACCAAATGCAGCTCCAACAATTTTTCCTCTTTTAAAATCCATCCCTGCTTTTATATGTATTTCAGCTACCATTAAGCAAACAATATGATCATTTGAATGGATCATAGGTAGCCTCTGTTAATTGTAAAATAAAAAGTTCACACTGTTCAGTAGACGGATCCAGATTCATTGAAGAACAAACTCTGAATTGTGGTTGGTTGTGGGAGAATAATCTGTCCTAATTCTTATAAAAATCTGTATGCATTTGGAGAAATTGAAAACAGCAGACATGATGATATCATGTCACTGAGGTAATATAAATGATGATTTCCATTTTTCATTAAACTTACTTGCTCTTTTAAAAATGCTAACAGGTTTTCTTTTTCTGAAATGTGGTTCAACAGTTGACTTAAAAGTTCATTTATAAGTTGCAACATATTTTCAGTTGATGAACTTTTGAGTTGCTTTTGTAAGACCAACATGATTTAATAATGACTGAACATCATTAATGTTATTAATTTTAAATAGACATTTAAAATTTCATACTTGTTTTAAACAAAATTCCTTCTAGATACACTTGAACAATCAATTCTGTATTAACAACACAATTTTTTAAACATGGGGATGATGAGTATGTTAAATTAATAAAGACTAGATGGTCTAAATCAGTCACCATGGTCCATTTAGCAGGAATGTTAAAGATTTTTTAAGTTCATCCAGGCTATTGAATATTCTTGCTTTTTCATATTCTGCTTTACTAGAATTGCTGTTTTGAATGGCTTTTTCAACATTTGCCATTTCCAGCCTGATTCTCTTATCTTCTAGAGCTTCATGGGAAGACATTGTTTTTTATAAATATGAAGGGCATCCAGGAAGTTGTGAAGGAACAGCATTTTTCTTTAAGTTAGGAAATCTAAGGGGTACTTGTAGCAATTGTCCACTTGCACAGTCATAACATGAGGTTTCCCTTATAATATCTTCAGGTGCAAAGTGAAGTTCACAAACCTGTAAAATAAATATATATATATAAGTTTGTTTACACTTCACAAATTTCAATCAAAGAAGAATTTAATATTTCTAGATCTCTAATAGTTACTCTTACATAAATTCAAAAAATACTGTGCATTATTTTTTCCTTATTCAATTCCTTTTTTCTATTGATATTTTATTTTACATTAATTTCTCATAATTTTCGTTTGTGTGAGTTTATTTGAAACTAATAGCAATTCTACCAGGTGCTACTTAGAACTCAATATTTAAATTGTATAAATTAAAAACAGCCAGTTTGAAACTTATATTGGTATTTAAATAAACAGGCTCAGAATAATCAAGAAATATAATGAAAATAAAAACTTACTCTGGAGCTTTTGGTTACAATAAAATCGTTTCAGCAGATGGCATTCTTCCATCGAAGACGAAGTTCAGCATTTTCAGGGAATTTAAAAACGGATACTCGGGGACCATTAATATAATTTCTATGACATCCTGGTGCAGAACATTGAAAATGCATTTTTAATCATATATTCGTATAAACTACAAATAGCAGTACAAATTCAACCCATGTGTAGAAATAATGGTGGACTGGTGACGAGCTTGCTATCCATGGACTACTATTGCTGATGTCACATGATTTCCGATTGTTGCTGCAGAGGCCTATAGATATAGTGTTGACTGGATGAGCTATGAGAACAAATGGAAATGTCAAGTGCAGCTATCACACCAGATAAATTGCAGAATGTAGTTCATGTAACAGTTCAGCAGCATTGACAATGTTTGGATGCTGATGGCACTTTGAAAACCTACATTAACTTACAATTTCCCCAAAAATGATAATTTTATATCAATTTGTCTCAAAGTTATTGAAGAATAAACAGTATATACATTTTTTGGGCCTTTTTTAATCATGGACCATTAAAATGGTCCATGATTAAAAAAGGTTAAGAACAATTATTCTAGAATACAAAATTATTATAATAATAAAAGTGAAATTTAAAATCTAGCAAGACAGATTATAAAGTATATTCATTTTTATAGTTTCTATATACAGGTAATCCTTGACTTATGGCAACAGAATTTAGTTCAAACCCAGTGAACCTCCAAACAATGAACCAGAAATCTTAAGTCATATATGCTCAAAATTTATGGATTTTTCACTGCTACTACTACTAGAACACTATGCTGCTGTTTACTAGAACACTACACATTATCTTAATAAACATAAAGAACACAAAAAAGGACACTCCATATATCAAACCATTGAGTCAGGGATGCCAACCATGGAAATGCATTGACTAATCACAGAATTTATGGATTACATCACCTTCATAAGTACAAGTGGTCATAAATCAAGGAAATCATAAGTCAAGGAATGCCTGTATTTAAATAAATTTTATATTTATTTATTTAAAATTAAACTATATTTATGTCTATCAAAAATTAAAGTCTTTTTATAGCATGCTCCTAAATATGAAACATTTCATAATAAAATTATAGTACATGCCAGATGTACCATTTCTATGATGCAAGGACTATTTGGGTTTTTATTGTTAAGCCAGTATTTATCTATTTTCATTATATATCATAATACAGTGATACCTTGGTTCACGAACACAATCCGTTCCTTGACTCTGTTCGTGATCCGAAAAGTTTGTAATCCAAATCAATTTTTCCCATTGCAATTAATGTAAATCCAAATAAAAATTTTTCGTAGGAAAAAAACGTATTAACATGTAATGGTTTTGTGTGTGGAAATAATACAGAAAGGAAATAAATATAACAGTAATATTAGAAGAAAGCATGTTTAACACCACCTTCATTAACACTCTTAACTTTTTTGGGAGTCATAAGAAGGGATAAATTTAATTAAGTAAAGAAAAAAACTAAAATATCAACACTTGTTGGAACTTTACTGTACCCATATGAGCTGAGTGAACTGGATTGCTGCTGGGGCGAGGCTATGCTCAGGGTTTTGTGCGCTGCGAGTCACGTGCGCTCCATGCATTCCGTGCGAGGCTGTGGGCAAGGTTTTGTGCGCCGCGAGTCACGTGCGCTCCATGCACTCCGTGCTTGAAGCATCGTTCGTAACGCGAAGCAAAATTTGTTCGCAAATGGTGTTACGAGTCACGTGCGCTCCATGCACTCCGTGCATGTGTGTTCGTGAACCGCGAGTCACGTGCGCTCTATGCACTCCGTGCGTGTGTGTTCGTGAACCGAGCAAATTCGTAAAGCGAAGCAAAATTTGTTCAAAATGGTATTTGTAGACCGATTTGTTCGTGAACCAAGATGTTCATGATCCAAGGTATCACTGTATTATTTCTGCTACAAATTCTTATTTATAATCTTTACCATTGTCAGAATCTATACATCTTATTTTATTTTTACCTAATATTGGTATGGAATGCTTCAATTCCTTTATAGGTGGAGGGATGAATTCACCCATTATCTAATTCATATTTTGTAAGAGGTAATTAAAGGGTGCCTTATCTCTTCCAGTGCTAATCTACTACACTTTTTTTGACAGGTTTATTTCATTCATTCTTCATGCTGCCTTGTACTCATCTCACATTTTATCATTCATTCGTGAAATTGTTGAACCAATGAGTGTGCCATTCATCCTTTTCATTAAGATAAATATGCTTTGGTGAAAAGGGTATACCATTGTGAGCTGGAAGTAAAATGGAATGGTGCCTAGATTCTGATAGTGATAGAATATCATAAAAAAGGATAAATTGTGGAAGTATTTACAATGTACAAATGAATTGATAAAGAGAGAGTTTATAATAGTGAAAACTTTGATTAAATGTCGCTACATCACAATAATGGTCCATATATCATTTCATTGTATAGTTTTAATCCAATATGGATTAAAACTATACAATGAAATGATGTATATGTAGGAGCATGCATCAGCTGGATTTTAAGTTTTATTAAAATATGATTTAAATACAAAGTTTGACATTTAAAAAATATGTATTTACACAAATCTTAATATGTATTTAAGAAATCTTTTATAATGCATATATTATTATTTGGAATATTTAGTAATAATGCATATTCCAAATTATAAAAACTGATTTCATTTAGATGCTTGTTATGATAGCTACTATTTAGTACATTATAATCCATAAGAAATTTTGTTAAAGATTATATTTAATAAATTTAAATAAAATCCAATAATTAAATAAAATAGTTATACATGACTTTGATATGCTTTTTAAATTTCTAATATAAAAATAAACTTACATTTTCTGGCATTTCTGTAATTTTGGTCAAAAATAACTTTTCAAGTGTTTGTGCCATAAAAACAACATCCTTAAAAATAATAATAATCCATTAAAGTTATATAAATTTAAATAAATATTTAATATATAATACCTACCATTTTTAAATATAACTTACATCTTTGCTGTGTGCTAGTCTTGAATTCCTTATCCCTTTGTGGTATATATAATTAAATTTTTAAATTCCTAATTACAGGCATATCTCATTATTGCACAGTTATGTTCCAGATCACTACTGTAAAGTAAATTTTGGTGTAAAGTGAATTACAATGCTCATGTATATAAAATCCTAAAAACATATTCACATTATTATTCATTAAATGCACAATAACATTAGGCCTACAAAACTCTGTCAGATGATAACATTTTAATTCATTTATCACCTGGAGAGATTCAATTCTGGGTTTCACACTTTCAATTTTTCAGGATGGCTTCATGTCTAGCCTATCTGTGTGCTAATTTATGTTTTATATATCTATTCTAAATATTATTTTGCAGATAATTTTTATTTTGAATGTGGAATATGATTGAATGTGTTCTGTATTAGTGAAATGGCATAAAGCAAGGTATATCTATATACAGAATAACTTTGTAACAAAATTCTTGATTCTTAAATACTTTAATATATTAATTGTCAGATTTTGAATTTTTATTAAGCCATTTATTCAATTTTAAATAATGATTAATATATTGTAGTTATTTCATTTTATATTTACTAATAGAGTTTTTAAAAAGTTTCATAAAAATGCAGATTGAACTTAAAAAATAATTATTTAATTAGAAAATAAATATTAGAAGGAAAAAGTATTAAATAAGAATTGAGCAAATATATTATAATCTGAAAATGCATTCATTCATAACATAAATTCTGATCAGTCCCATGTTATTTGGTGATTATTATATACTCAATCTTTTTTATAAAAAAGAAATCAAATTATAATATCATTTATAAAGAAAGATATCATAATTTGCATATTAAAAAATTCAATTAAGAATCATGTATAATCATAAATAAAATAAATATTTCCTCTCAGATGGAAGTGTTGTAAAATAAAATATATTGGACAATATGATAAATTCAAAATATAAAATAAATTTGATTTAATATATTATTCATGAACCATCCAAATTGAAGAGTGAATCTTATAATTTTAGAAAAAATCAGTAAATCTTATAACGTTAGAAAAAATTTTGCAAGTTTTAATTTCATAGTGGATAAGCTAATCTTTTTTTCAAAATCTATTTGGAAAAAATTTTTCAATTTTTACACAAATATGTATAATTATTTCTTGCTAATCACTTGTTAAATTTTTGAAAATCTTTCTGGTTTGTAAAATTATTGATTTTGAATTTTAAACTTTCAGAAAAATGAAGATTTAAATAAATATTAACAAAACTGCTTTCAAAGGATTCTAACTAAGAAACATATAACTACCTTTCCATCTCCCAAATTCAAACATTGTATGTATTGACTTTTCTCCACAAATGAAATGTTATTTCATTACTAAAAATCAGTCTGTTGCAAAAACCATCTTTTTGCAGAAAGTCTCCCTTTGATAGTTATCATCAGGTGTTAAAACTTGAAGCAGCATTAGGTGTTATGGCTTCATTTTAGTCATTTAGTCATTTCTGTAACACATGCCAAACTGTTATTTGTAATATACTGAGTTCTTTGCTACCTTTCATAGTTGATTTTTTAGGGCTCCACCAGAAGACTTTTCAGATCTGGTTCACTTATGACATGAAAATGAATTGGGTGATACTTTTAGTTCTAACATGGAGAATGAACAGAGTAATTGTAAGGCCATTGCTTTCTTATTACAGCCACCTTGCTTCTGAAATTGGGCATACTATCTGTGAACAGAATTGTTAAGGGATAGATCCTTCCCAAATTTCATATGGAATCTCTACTGGACAGTGTCAGTGGACTGACTTTGAAAAAACTTGAGGATACAAAATATCTTTTCCTTATTGTCAGATGCATATTGCAAAAGCTATTATTTAATAGTCAAATACATAAGCTACTGAATGATGACAGTATGAAAAAATTTTGACAGTTACTCTATCTACCAATATACTATAATAATTATATGTTTAATGTACTGCTAAAGGAAATCATGAAATCCTGACTTTCTTTTTGAATAGTCCTATATTAACAAATTGTATAGTGAACAGGACATTTGATCAAATTGGCAGAGTGGAAATGTTTAGCTTTCCAATTAGAAGATATCAATCAAATTAGGAAGTTTTGAAGATTTTATATAAATGATCTTTAACAGGCTCAGCAGTTCTCATTCTCTAATCTACCTGATCTCCATGTGTTGGAGAGATCTGTGATAAGATCTGGATTTGTACAGTTGTTTAATGAAATAAATAAGAACTGGTATTAAAAACCTAATCAAGGACATTACTGTGAATTCTCTCTTTTATTAGAAAATAATTTTCTTTGCCCATAAAGCATGATGTATTTTATTATTATTTCAAGTTTTACAATTAAAGTTTGTAATTAAATTCTAATTTTGTTTCATTACATTATTGAATTATACAATAATTTTTAAATGAAAAATTATCAAACATCTATTTCTAATATCATTTATTTAAAAATATATAGTCAAATATCATGTTTTAGTTACATCAAAGAATGGTTAAATATATTTGACAGCATCTGTTCACTCAGTATCATCCAATAATATTGTCAGAAATAATTTAGCAAATTAATGTAAAACTTAAAAATACAGGTATTCCCCAGCTTATGCAAGTAATTGGGAATGAAAATTTTTATGAAACTTGGATTTTGAATAAATCAAAAAAGTATTTTATCAAAAATTAGCAGAACTAAGTGAACTAGGATGAATGCACATATACAACATTATGGTTTCATATTGTTCACTGATTGAAAAGGAGGTAATACTGCATTAAATGATATTTACCACAATATTTAAGCTCAACAATCACAAAAATATTAATAAATTAAGCATTTAAAAGCTCATGTTATTGAACTTTTAAATGCTGTAAACCAACATATTCAGAGTTGTAATCTAAAGATACAATAAATATTTATGCTGTATATGTCAAAAAAAAATAAGATAAAATTTTTTACAAGTTCAGATTTATGGAGGTCAGATATATATAAATTGGGGAATATCAGTATAAAAATAAATAATACATTTTATTTTAAATAATTACTAGAGATACAATTAACATTGATATGCAAAAGAAAAAGCACCTATTATTATATTTATAATATAACAAAGTCCAGAATTGTGGGTCAGTCTTTTATCTTTGAAAACAGTGTACATATGTTTTATTCTGGTATAGTATCATCTTATGAATAAAAAATATATAAATTATATAAACGAAATATTTTCTTCTATAAATAAGATTTTTACAAAAAAATGAAATGTCTATGTTGAAGAATAGACCATTCATATTAAAATATAGATTTTCAATTTTCAAACATTCATGAGAAAAAGAATGTTGCATCAATCCAAATGAAAATTATTTAACATAATTTTAATAGATTTGTCTTTACATTTATTCTCAGATTATGCAGTGCCAAGATTGCATTAATTTCCTGATAGAAAACTGTTAATATATCATATGATTACTATGGAACACAAAGTATAAATACACCACACAACAATTTACAGTGGAAATTTAGTGTTTCATAAGAATTACAAAATACTAATCTTGTATTTGCTAATTGATCAGAAATGTAGGCTATTTCAGATAAAATTGCATTAGTTCTACTGTGGTTTTTATGAACTGCTAATATACTTATTTTTTGAGGGATAAGGTGCGGTTTCCACTGTACGATTTCGTCCAGCAAAACGGATCCGTATAGCCGGTATCCTAGCAACAGCCCATTTACGGACAGCAAAATCACGGAACGGATCGACTAGACCTCTATCCTACTTTCTGCTGGATATGGATCCTTATGGATTGACGTCACCGATTCGACAGCCAATAAGAAAATACTCTGTTGTAAACAAACTTTGAAAAACATGGTGGTAAACGACGAAATACTTATAAATTTGGTTGGTAAAACGTGTCTTTACCACAAACTCGAAAAGAATATCACGACAAAATATTAAAAAATAATACTAGATCGGAAGTGAAAAGAATATCACGACAAAATATTAAAAAATAATACTTGGCATAAAATAACGAACTAACTTACACAAGATGGTAAGTTCATGAACAGAATACAGTACAGCTAATTGAATTGGTCATGTGCACGTGTTCATTCTTGCTTTGTAAAATATTTAGTTTTAGAATAACAAAGCGTGTATTATCCACCTCTACTCATCACTATATGATTGTATCTTCCTTCCAAAAGTGTTAAATTAAACATAATATTTATCAAAATCATAGATTTGATCGAATGTTTGTGCCATAAAAACAACATCCTTAAAAATAATAATAATCCATTAAAGTTATATAAATTTAAATAAATATTTAATATATAATACCTAATTAAAATTCATTGAAAATTATGAAAAAATAAAAATTCATCAAATATTTTATAAATCTTTTCTCAATTATTTATTAAATCAAAGGAAAGAAATTTAAAATTGGAGAATATTCTTATAAAAGTAAATTAAAAATTTTATGTCTCAAACTAAATGAAGCTTTAAAATATTAAAATATTAAGGCTGCATTTAATTAAATAATTTATATATGACTTATAATTACAAATTAACTGATGAAATTAGCAAGCTTTATAAGAAAATGCATCCTAATCTATTTTTTGGAAACAATAAATTAAAATATTTTATGAATAATTTTTATAAGCTAGCAGACTATTTTTTCTTCTCTTTAAAAACAATATTTACATTTTAGTATTTATCAATATAACTATTGTATTATTACTTTAAATTTGATCACCATCTAGTTAATATTTACAAAACTTATTTTTCAAGCATCCATTTCAATTTTATTTTGAGTTAAAGTTACAACAAAGATTAAATAACTTTTGATATGCTTACAAACATTTGCATATTTTAAAAAAAACTCTAAAAAATTAATATTAGAAAGAATAACATATAAGAATTCTAATAAGAAAATAAACAAAATTATGAATATATAATAATGGAGACTGGATTAGTAGTCTATGTAATAAAATCAAGAAATATCTTACTCTTTTTGAGATCTCTCAACTGGTTTAACCAAATTTGAAGGGGAGTTTTAAAGCATGTTTATTTATGCATTAGAAAGATATTAAAAATTTTTAAAATTTAAGTTTAAATCTCACTATTGTATAATTTCATCCCACTTCTTATTACGAGTAAATAAATTCAGCACAATTTTAACTGTCTGGTGCAGTTTGGCCTATAATGTCCTTGCACTATTAAATGCTAACCAACCAACCAATTAATTGTCTTTATATCATATTTACATCATATTTGTCAATCATCCTAATAGTGACATCTTATATAATAGGTGTTTTCATATTTTATATATAAACAATCTTTTTCAAGATTAATCCTTAATTTTCAACAGTTGTTTTTATCAGTAAAAGGACCACATTTATACTTTTGGAGGCTCTAGATGAAATATCATTATGAGACCTCAAAAGAACAAGTCTATTTCAGTAAATCAAATTTATATTCATTTTTTTTTTATTGAAAATAAAAGTTGATATTTACATAATAACTATTTTAATAAAATAAAAATAACACAACATTGGCATATATATATTTGCATTGAAAAAGTATAAAAATAAATCGGTTTAAATTTAAATTAAAAAAAAAAATTAATAACTAAAGATTTTTTTCCCTAGCTTTGGTTTTAGTAAATATATCTATAATGCCATAATAATTAATCGAGTCCATTATATCCAACTATATCTGATTTGATGCATAATAACACAGGTCACTTGTTTTATTTTGATATAAACTGCTTCTTAAATAATTTTTTATTTGTTTCAACACTGAAAATGAGCATTCAGCATTTGCATTTGAAATTTTTAAATTAATTTAAAAATTATATTATAATCATTAATTACTAGATGGAGCCACCTTAGTATTAAATTCTAAATTTAATTTAATTAATTATTAAATCAACAGATGGTGGTACCATAGCTTTAATTCAAAAATAATCATTAGGAAAATTTAATTCAGACTATGTCTGCAAGGGGAGGTTTGGCTGAATTGATTTAGTTAATTTGAAAAGGTTAATCCCCTGATTAGTGTTGATATGTGATAAATAAAATTTTTAGATTTTTCTTTTTTAACTTAAAATAAATTTATTGAAGCACTTTTGACCCTCTGGGTTCTCTTCAGCAAAACAACCTTTTTAATGTTTTGCTGAAGAGGACCCAGAGGGTCAAAAGTGCTTCAATAGATTTATTTTAAGTTAAAAAAAAAAATCTAAAGTTTTTATTTATCTTTTATCCTACTCTTTGCACTCAGTTTCAATGTTTGTTTAAAAATGAAGTAGCATATTTCAAATGTTAATAGTATTTGTAAAATTGTACTTAATTATTGTGTTTTTAATCTTTATTTTTATTTATGAATTAAAGCTAAAGATATGTTGTGAATATCCCAGAAACATCTATGTTTATGTTTTGAAGTTATTATTAAAGTAAAAAAATTAACAATACTTTATTAGGAAAAATTGAAAAAGGTCTTGGTGCATACTTAAGTGCTGCTGTTTTTTCAGTATTTTCTCCTGAAAAGAAAATAATTATATGAATACAATTGTTTATTAATAAAGTATTTAGGTTCTTTCTAATCTTATATCAAAACAATATATTTCCTATTCAATATTGTCTTCTGATTAATTTATTAATTGATTAATTCATTTTTAAATTATAACTAAAAATAATTTGTTTTAAATTTGATTTTGAATCATAAAATTATTTAAATAAAAGTAAATTTTATTAAGGTTTCAATCCAAAATGTACATATCCGATATGAAGATGTTGTCAGTGGTCATAGTGCATTGGCTTGTGGAATGCTTATTCAGAGTCTTACTGCCATTACAACAAACAACAAATGGAAGCCAACTCAAATAGATGGGGATGCCAAAAGCATATTTAAGGTACAATAGAAATTTACATTTAGATTTTAATATTAAATGTGCATCTTAACATAAAAATTCATTACCTCTGCTGTTCATATTATAAACAGTACAGTTCATGTATATTTGGTAGGAAGTTTTATTAATTATTACATCTGTGTATTAAAGTTATAAATTTAAATGATAAAAATACAACCACAAACTTATTTCTTAAAATAAAAAAAATTTTAATAAAGCTACAATACTTTCAAGTTAGTAGTTTTAATAACAATAGTTTTAATTTTAATAAAGTAATAAATGAATAACAATAAATAACAATAAATAACACAATTCTTTTCCCCTGATTGTGAAAGAGGTTATTTTCATTGTCAGGGGAAAGGGTAATATTATGTATCATTAGTGGGCAGACTTAGGGATGTTTGTGTATTACAAGGGGATTTTTTCCACCTATTTTTTCAGTCTGTAGTATACTGATGATGGATAGATACCCAAAAGTATTTTATTAAAAGATTTTTTTTAAAGTTCAACAAATAAACTTGTGATTATGTTTTTATTTGTGTTATCTGTACAAGAACTTACTATACTTAAATTATAAATTGTCATCTTTACAAAATTTTGAATATTATGATTATACCAGTGACAATATGCTGGATTATTTTTGGGAAGCTAAAATTTTTCTCAATTTATTATTATTATTTCTGCTGTTACTAGTGATGAAGAAAAATCACAGCTGTTAAAGAAAAAGAATTATTTTATACAATAATATTTTTGGCCTTTATATATAAGAAAAATATTTTATTTGTATGCTGATAACATTCACTTACATATATATTACCCAGTATTTCCACGTGTTTTCACTATCACAATGAATATCATCAAAGAAAATGTTCTCTGCTTGATTCATGACCAAATATTAAAAAAATGGAAAAAAATATGTTTATGTTTAAAATCATTATAAAAATTGAGATAAAAATAAAGCAATGTTTATACTGATCTGTTAAAAATAATGAAAACATCCAAATTCTAAAATCTAAAATTTTTAATTTAAAAAATTAAATTCTGGTAGAAACCTACATCTTATACATTTCCCTCTCATTGGGAATAATATTGTAACAATTAAGTGAAAGGAAAAAGTAAAGTAAATTATTCATAATAAACATGCTCATATAGAATCTATTATATTTTTATTAAGCAAATCATGCCTTTGTAGTTTATAGATATAAAGTATATGTCACCACTTTTATTTAGAATAAAACTGGCATTTTTTCAGATTTCACAAAATGTTTCCTCATTTGTGTCCAAACTGGCATAAATATTTATATAAACTTATAGGGCATGGAATCATAAGCATTTTATATCAATATACTTGAATTTAATAGAATAATAATTAGTATTTAATGATATAAAAACATTTTCTCTTATATTCTAAGCTGTTTCACTTCAGTATATAGTGTGAATATGTTAATTAATTAAAATATTTTTGATATTGTCAAAATGATAGATGCAGAGTAATTAAACTTTATATTACAAATCATAAGGGAATTTTTAATCCAAAAAATTCCAATTACGAGATGGCACTAAAATTAGTTTAAATTATTTAAAATCATTAAAATCCGCTATACTTAAGGGAAAAATTGGCATGATGATTAGATTTGTTTGCAGAGTAATTAATTATAAAGAGAGAAAACAATTGAAAGCATATCCCTTAATTTCTTTACACAAACAGTCAAGTTAGAAAGAATAGAATAAAGTGATAAAATCATTAAAAAAAATTGGCCTATAACTAAAACTGTCTGGTTAAGCTGTATGAAAGGCACAAGACTACAAAATATTTCCAGTTGATAAGATGACTGTTTGGAAATATACTTGAGTTTCATCTGAAAAATATGGATTGATTCTTGTTCCTACATTTTCACATATTTTAAAAAGAATTGTGCAGTTTCTAATCATTGTCTTTCTTCCTTCTGGATAACTTTATCATGGATATTAACCAGTCTGTGATAGGTTCTGAAAAATGGCATGAATTTACATTTCCCTTCTGATATTTGGCAACAACCAATCAACCAAAACTGTGTCAATTATTTTTGAAAAGATGATTAAAAGAAAGAGAACAAGAAAATGCAGAACAGAATAAAAGGCAATTAGAATATCATGCTGTATTACATAATTTATATTTTCTCTGTTTTTAATTTATATTTTATCCCTTTTTAATTTATATTTATCAAACACATATTAAAAAATGGTTTAACTTTGAGCTAATATGAGTTTTTACCAAAAATTTATAATTAAATATAAGATGATAATAGTACAGATTTATAGTTGATTTATAAAATTATTATTAATTTTGAAGTTATTTTCAAGGAGATTTTAGGCAGGTATGGATTACTCAAAAATTTGTTATTAAGAACTAAAATTTTGATCTAAATTTATGTTACTTAAAAAAAAATTCATGAAGAATTATTAATACTGATTAAATTCCAGTTTATTTATTTTAAAAGTCTTAAATCTATAGAAAGAAAATTTAGTTATTTTTATATAAAACTTTATTATAATTAATATCTTGTTTATAATAATGTATTTCTTTAATTCTAAGATAGTTTTACATTTTTATTTTCTCTAAAATTAATATATATACAAAATACAGATGAATAATGAATAAATTGAATTAATGATATGGTTAATTAATAAAAAGTTTTTATTTAAATATAATATAAACATTTACTGAAATGCTTTTGCTAAATGAAAGGCGTGTAATAGTGTATTGTAATGATTTGCATCTCAGAACCAAAAAATAAAATAAAATATTTGAAAACTAAATTTTAATTATAAAATTAATAATAAGATTATTTGATA
>AYEL01063212.1:0-37949 GCA_000484575.1 Olivierus martensii
GATCAGTTAAGATCGAGTGCAGAATATAATCGGAGAGCAGCGATAATCGAAGGCCTTCGTGCTGGATGTTCACCTTCCGAAATAATTTGGTTCTTTAACTATTCAAGATTGACAGTTTATGATGTTACTGCTAGATATGCGGCTTCAGAAAAGTCTGAAGAAGGTTCTGCCAACCCGGCAAGGACACCAGAAGTTGTCCAAAGGGCTCAAGAGATCATCTCAGAGGACTCAAAGCAATCTCTCAGGCAGTTGGCAAAAACATTGGGTAAGAGTGAGGCCACAATGCGTCAAATTGCGGAAGAGGACCTACGGTACAAGTCCTACATCATAAAAGTATGACAGATGCTGTCTGATGCCGCTAAAACAGAGAGTTGCTCGCTGCAACTTGCTTCTGTGTTTAATGAAGAATGAAACTGCAGGACGCATCAGATTTTTTTCTGATGAGAAAATTTTTACTGTTGATGTGAAAGTAAACCGGAGAAATGACCGTTAGCTTGCCTATGAATTTGAAGATGTCTCCATAATAGCTAGGATGAAGTTTCCTGCCAGTGTTCACGTCCTAGCTGTTGGTTTCCGGTGAAGGTGATGTCATGACCAGTGTTCATGTCCTAGCTGTTGTTTCCAGTGAAGGTGACGTCATGCTACCACATGTCTTTGGAAAGGGGGAAAATGCAACAAAAGAGGTTTACTTGCATGTTCTTACAACAATAGTGAAATCTTGGATGGAAACTGTGACTTCTGGGAGACCCTACATCTTCCAGCAGGACGGCGCACCTGCACACATCAGTCATTTAGTGCAAAACTGGTTGTCAGACAACATGGATATGCAAATATTTGTATAAACTTTACACTGCCAAACTTTACAATTCAAATGAAAAACAGCTCAAAGGCAGGAAAAAATATATTAACAAAAAATTTATTACAGGTAGTAGTGCTTTTGATATACAATCCTTATCAGCTACCAAGAACATAACGAATATAACAAATTGTTCTAAAGAATGCCTAACGTTCTGATGATTTAAACGTTGCAACACAAATACAAATTTTTACATAAATGTAGAATATTACGAGTATGGTATATAAACTCTTCAGTAAACGCCAAGAATATACAAAAAGGTTAAAAATATTAATAAACAAATCACATCAAAAGTCCACAGTACTATATACGTCAGAGAGTTAACTAAACTATTCTCACTTTAGCTAGATTTAATAATATTTATCAGTAGAACTGCACCATCTCCATGCATTATTTATCATAGCAGGTTCAAGCTTATTCACTGTTTCTCTGTTCATCTTGCAGTTACTAAATATAGATAATGTCTCAGCAACTCTTCCTTTGATGGGGTCGTGTTCTTTCCTTAAGAGTTTAGCATCTTTCCAATGCACTACAATGTCCGAGGTCAGCACACGTTGGGCTAAGACTGTACTAGTAACTTTATTTACTAAATCTTTTTTATGCTCCGTAATGCGTTTCTGAGGGAGCATGCTGTGTATTCTATATAATCTCCGTTGGTGTTAAAGTCATTATCGTGGAGAGGGATTTGATATACGCCTGGAAAGTAGACATCACTGATTTTGTTCTTATCATTCCTAATAAGATTAAACAGGGTGTTGTTTCTATTAAAGCTTTCTGTAAATAGTAAGCTTTATCTATTTACAGAAAGGACACATATATACCGTTATTCATATGAGCAGAAGCCAAAGAACCATGGAGCTATAAAATGGCAGCCTTTAGAGCCCTGCTGAATAGAACCTTTATGCACTGCACAACCTTGGAAAGTAGACAACAAGAAGTGGACTGGATTACACAACAAGCAGTAAAACATGGATATAGGGCAAATACCATCACTAAACTTTTAAGAAAAATCTCCAAGACTAAACAGACTAACAACAATCACAATGAAGACAGGAGAGTGTATTCCATGGATATTAACTCTAAATCCTTGAGATTTAGGAAGAAACTTGAAAAAATCTTGGGCCAAAAGATCATATTTAATAGAAACAACACCCTGTTTAATCTTATTAGGAATGATAAGCAATAGACCAAGAAAAAAAAGGCATTTTCTCTAATTTAACTAATGATTATACCAATTGAGTTAGAGGGATTGGATTAATATAGTAATCTCTTAACATCTGAGAGTTCGTCATCTGCAAAATATCCACAATATTTGAATATTTCCATTCCATAACTCATAATTTCAAATTTCCTGAAGTGAAAGGTAAAAGGTTAAATAACCAATATAGAGCACTAATGGTATTATTGACTTCAAAACTTATTTATTTCAAAAGAATGAAGTACTTTCAGTCTATCAGCTAGACCATCCTCAGCATTTACACTATCTTATAAAGAACATAAATAGAACATGTATTCTTACAATTTAAAATTCAAATTGCATATACAGGGTGTGCCAGCTAAATCCGGACAAATTTCAAATTGAATTTCCCGCCATATTTTACGTCAGCACTACGATGCTGCTGACGTTTTAGTAAGCCAGACAGACGACACATTTGAGGATAAGTACAAAATCAGTTAAGATCGAGTGCAGAATATAATCGGAGAGCAGCGATAATCGAAGGCCTTCGTGCTGGATGTTCACCTTCCGAAATAATTTGGTTCTTTAACTATTCAAGATTGACAGTTTATGATGTTACTGCTAGATATGCGGCTTCAGAAAAGTCTGAAGAAGGTTCTGCCAACCCGGCAAGGACACCAGAAGTTGTCCAAAGGGCTCAAGAGATCATCTCAGAGGACTCAAAGCAATCTCTCAGGCAGTTGGCAAAAACATTGGGTAAGAGTGAGGCCACAATGCGTCAAATTGCGGAAGAGGACCTACGGTACAAGTCCTACATCATAAAAGTATGACAGATGCTGTCTGATGCCGCTAAAACAGAGAGTTGCTCGCTGCAACTTGCTTCTGTGTTTAATGAAGAATGAAACTGCAGGACGCATCAGATTTTTTTCTGATGAGAAAATTTTTACTGTTGATGTGAAAGTAAACCGGAGAAATGACCGTTAGCTTGCCTATGAATTTGAAGATGTCTCCATAATAGCTAGGATGAAGTTTCCTGCCAGTGTTCACGTCCTAGCTGTTGTTTCCGGTGAAGGTGATGTCATGCCGCCACATGTCTTTGGAAAGGGGGAAAATGCAACAAAAGAGGTTTACTTGCATGTTCTTACAACAATAGTGAAATCTTGGATGGAAACTGTGACTTCTGGGAGACCCTACATCTTCCAGCAGGACGGCGCACCTGCACACATCAGTCATTTAGTGCAAAACTGGTTGTCAGACAACATGGATATGCAAATATTTGTATAAACTTTACACTGCCAAACTTTACAATTCAAATGAAAAACAGCTCAAAGGCAGGAAAAAATATATTAACAAAAAATTTATTACAGGTAGTAGTGCTTTTGATATACAATCCTTATCAGCTACCAAGAACATAACGAATATAACAAATTGTTCTAAAGAATGCCTAACGTTCTGATGATTTAAACGTTGCAACACAAATACAAATTTTTACATAAATGTAGAATATTACGAGTATGGTATATAAACTCTTCAGTAAACGCCAAGAATATACAAAAAGGTTAAAAATATTAATAAACAAATCACATCAAAAGTCCACAGTACTATATACGTCAGAGAGTTAACTAAACTATTCTCACTTTAGCTAGATTTAATAATATTTATCAGTAGAACTGCACCATCTCCATGCATTATTTATCATAGCAGGTTCAAGCTTATTCACTGTTTCTCTGTTCATCTTGTGGTTACTAAATATAGATAATGTCTCAGCAACTCTTCCTTTGATGGGGTCGTGTTCTTTCCTTAAGAGTTTAGCATCTTTCCAATGCACTACAATGTCCGAGGTCAGCGCACGTTGGGCTAAGGCTGTACTAGTGGCTTTATTTACTAAATCTTTTTTATGCTCCATAATGAGTTTTCTGAGGGACTGTGCTGTGTATTCTATGTAATCTCCGTTGGTGTTAAAGTCATTATCGTGGAGAGGGATTTGATATACGCCTGGAAAGTAGACATCACTGATTTTGTTCTTATCATTCCTAATAAGATTAAACAGGGTGTTGTTTCTATTAAAGCTTTCTGTAAATAGTAAGCTTTATCTATTTACAGAAAGGACACATATATACCGTTATTCATATGAGCAGAAGCCAAAGAACCATGGAGCTATAAAATGGCAGCCTTTAGAGCCCTGCTGAATAGAACCTTTATGCACTGCACAACCTTGGAAAGTAGACAACAAGAAGTGGACTGGATTACACAACAAGCAGTAAAACATGGATATAGGGCAAATACCATCACTAAACTTTTAAGAAAAATCTCCAAGACTAAACAGACTAACAACAATCACAATGAAGACAGGAGAGTGTATTCCATGGATATTAACTCTAAATCCTTGAGATTTAGGAAGAAACTTGAAAAAATCTTGGGCCAAAAGATCATATTTAATAGAAACAACACCCTGTTTAATCTTATTAGGAATGATAAGAACAAAATCAGTGATGTCTACTTTCCAGGCGTATATCAAATCCCTCTCCACGATAATGACTTTAACACCAACGGAGATTACATAGAATACACAGCACAGTCCCTCAGAAAACTCATTATGGAGCATAAAAAAGATTTAGTAAATAAAGCCACTAGTACAGCCTTAGCCCAACGTGCGCTGACCTCGGACATTGTAGTGCATTGGAAAGATGCTAAACTCTTAAGGAAAGAACATGACTCCATCAAAGGAAGAGTTGCTGAGACATTATCTATATTTAGTAACTGCAAGATGAACAAAGAAACAGTGAATAAGCTTGAACTCGCTATGATAAATAATGCATGGAGATGGTGCAGTTCTACTGATCAACATTATTAAATCTAGCTAAAGTGAGAATAGTTTAGTTAACTCTCTGACGTATATAGTTCTGTAGACTTTTGATGTGATTTGTTTATTAATATTTTTAACCTTTTTGTGTATTCTTGGCGTTTACTGAAGAGTTTATATACCATACTCGTAATACTCTACATTTATGTAAAAATTTGTATTTGTGTTGCCATAGCAACGTTTAAACCATCAGAACATTAGGCGTTCTTTAGAACAATTTGTTATATTCGTTATGTTCTTGGTAGCTGATGAGGATTATATATCGAAAGTGCTACTACCTGTAATAAATTTTGTGTTAATATATTTTTTCCTGCCTTTTGAGTTGTTTTTCATTTGAACATGGATATGTTTTGGTCTAAATAATTCTGCCTCCTAACAGTCCAGATTTGAATCCTTTGGACTATTACATATGGAGCGTTGTTGAAGGGGTCTCTAATAGGTTGAGACATCCTAATGTGGCATCTCTTCAGGCTGCTATTGAGGCAGCGTTTTCAAACTTGGACAAGCAGGCATTGCACAGGGCATGTCGTCGTTTCCGGTCGAGGATCGAGGCAATAATTGAGGCAGAAGGGAATTACATCGAGTAATTTTAATCTAAAGGGATCCCAAATTAATGTGCAAATGATAATTTTGATAATTTTATTCTTTGTGTTAAATAAAATTTTGTTTAATTAAATTGTTTATTTTGTCTGGATTTAGCTGGCACACCCTGTATAATGGATTGTGTGAGCTTAAAGCTTAATTTAAGTATAGAACTTAGATTACATAGGTATAAACTCAATACAAACATAAATTTTATTATATATATTAAAACTTTTAACAAAATAAAAATAAAACATCTTTGTGTTTTGCTATGTACTACGTTATCCGGTGTTAGACAGGGTTGTTAGGTGCAGAGGGCTTAATATAGACTTCTGTAGAAAACCCATTAGATGGTAGTGTTAAGCCCTCTGCACTTAGTTTTATAATACCTAGGTGGTCCAGCGACCCAGTTAAGTACAAGAGGGCAGCCCTTGAGACATATTTCAGGCGTCTATTCTCCCATTGTAACACTTCCCAAGCGGTGATGATGGAAATACAGAGAATATACAATGTAGCCATTCAACACAGTTACTCAAGATTATTTATAAATCAAGTCTATAATAAAGTTCAGAAGTCTATTTCTATGAAAGCGCAGATTGTTTCGCCCCCTTCCAATGATGTTACTCATCCGAGTCCAGATAAATGTAGGGTCTGTGTCCCATTTAGAATGATGAAATCTAGAGTTGTTATAAATGTGATTGGAAAGTCACCAGCAGAAATTACCTACAAGAGGAAACCAACAGTCTTCCAATTATTATGCAACGATAAAGATAAGAGACCAGAACTTGACCTCGCTGGAGTATACTCTATACCTTTATCCAATATTACCAACAATAGACAAGAATACTATGTAGGTCACAGATAGAACTATAAAGCACCGCATCCGGGAACATATGTCTGATATTGTACATGGCAGGCTTACTACAGCACTATTCGCAAAGGCATATGATGATGACCTCCAAATAAAGTGGGATGATGTGAAACTAGTTAGAAAAGTTAATAATACTAAACACAAATATTTGGCAGAAGCACTGGAGTTACATCGAATCAGCAGGCATAACATCACAATTAACGATAAACTGCAAGTAGACTTGTTACCCCGCATGGCTTTACGTCATAGAGACACAAGTATGAAAACAACATCGCCTAACACCAGACAACGTAGTACATAGCAAAACACAAAGATGTTTTATTTTTATTTTGTTACAAGTTTTAATTTATATAATAATATTTATGTTTGTATCGAGTTTATACCTATGTAATCTAAGTTGTAATCTAAATTAAGCTTTAAGCTCACACTATCTGGTATATATGCAATTTGAATTTTAAATTGTAAGAACACATGTTCTATTTATGTTCTTTATAAGATAGTGTAAACACTGAGGATGGTCTAGCTGATAGACTGAAAGTACTTCGTTCTTTTGAAATAAATAAGTTTTGAAGTCACTACTGCCATTAGCGCTCTATATTGGTTATTGTCTTAGTATTATAGGCAGTTTATATATCTTGTTACAACTGAAAGGTTAAATTTCCGTTTAACTAAACATAACTCCTCAAACAGTAATAAAAATAATAGAAGAAAAAATGAAAATAAATTAGGACAGGTCAAGGTTAAATCCAGTGCTGGCACTGATATATGAGGTGCCTTTGTGCAGGAACAAATGTAATTTATTGTAGGAGTAGAAACTGATTTTGCACCCCTGCAATAAATTATTTAGTTTTCAAAACTACATTATTATTTTATAATATGATTTTTGTATTAAATATTTTTATGCTAGTGTCATTTTTTTTAATTTTGGAAATTAAAAATTTGATTCTATAAGAAATCAAGAAATCACAACAAGCACTTGAAATAGGATAAATACACTATTTTATTATTAGATATATATAATATATATTACAAATACGGTTAAATTTCCGTTTAACTAAACATAACTCCTCAAACAGTAATAAAAATAATAGAAGAAAAAATGAAAATAAATTAGGACAGGTCAAGGTTAAATCCAGTGCTGGCACTGATATATGAGGTGCCTTTGTGCAGGAACAAATGTAATTTATTGTAGGAGTAGAAACTGATTTTGCACCCCTGCAATAAATTATTTAGTTTTCAAAACTACATTATTATTTTATAATATGATTTTATTAATTGAAATAAATTCATAATTTCAGATATTTTCATAGTTATTAGTAGTCGGCAAAAAACTTAAGACACTAACTTCCTAATATTTTTTAATATTAACGCAACATTTTTACGATGGATATTTTTTTATTAATCGAATTCGGAGGGAAGGTTTATGAACTTTATCCCTTAACTAGCGATACTAGAAATAGCATCGCCTAATATTTTTTAATATAAGAGCTATAATTTCTAATAATTGTGTTTACAAGTTTCGAATTCGGTCTGAGGGGCTTATGATATTCAAACCTTTAACGCACAATGCTAAAAATAACATTTCATAATAATTTTTAATATAAACACTAAAAAAAAGGCGCCTTGCGCCCTTATTCTCCCCAAAACTTTCATCCGCTGCCATTCACGTCCACCGGAAATACTTCCAGCCCACTCCTTTTTCAGCTAAATATAGCAATGCGACAAAAACAACAGGCTCACTGCTCATCAGGTACGTCTAACGACAACTGACATCTACAGAGGTGGTAAAAAAACAGTATGACGTCATACTGTTATACGCGCATCAGCTAAACGCTGATCTTACTACTCTGAGTATTTCTAGTAAATATTATGCTCTTGATGATCGTTTTTTGACGAATCATCAAGAGAACGATCAACGAGGTCATCAAGAGCATAATATTTACTGGAAATACCAACTATGAAAGGAAAGAAAAATAGATGCAGGTTATCAGGTACAAAAGCAAGAGTAACATGTATAGCTTGCAATGTATTTCTCTATATGGCAACTGCAGAAATTACTTTAAAATTTATCGTGAAAAATAAAAAAGAATTGTATGAATTACAATTTTTTAAAGAAATGTGGCAAAATATGTTAAAAATAACGTAAAGTATATTCTAAACATTAATAAAAAATTAATTTTAAACAATTGAAAAGGATTCAAGGGTTTATACTGTGTTGGAATAGTCATTTTGTATACAATAAGACCTATTGTCCCCTATAAGGGACATAATGTTGTGCAATAACAATGAAACTAAACTAAAAGAAATTTTTTTTACATTTTTACAACTCTAGTAAGATGAGAAATAGTAAAAATTTGTAATATGCATTGCAAAATTTTTCTCAGGACTGAGGAAGTGAAACCTATCAAAGTTTATCTTATTTGATATTATTTATTTAATTAATGCAAGATATAATTAGAAAATTAGAGAGAGACTACATGTTAAAAATATTTAAAAAACATTTCAATATAAAATTTGAATTTTAGTAGTTTAACGAAATAATATGCGACATCCGCCATTAATTTGGTAATTCACATTGATTTATAATGGTCAAGTGATTATTGTTCATGATTATGGCCGCGTTCAAAAAGTTTAACGTGTTAAACTTTTTGAACGCGGCCTTAATGATACGTTCTGTAACCTCGTTATCGTATACACTTTTTGACCTGTCCGTTAGAGACGTCCCTAAGGAAGTTTTAATAGAAGCTTTCAAATGTTTGGAAGATTCATTTTTGTGATAATTCCGATGAAGAAATAGAGCACTGCATAATTCTAAATAAATAACTAACGAGCCTTAATTTTATTTAACAAATTTTTAATTAGAGTATAGGACACTCGAATTCTTAAATGATTATTAGTAAACTAGATTTTATTGAAAAATTTCCTTAAAAATAACTTACCATTATTTACGGTACACTGTATCATATGCGAAATTATCGATTATTCGTCTCCTTATATACCACAATTTGCACACATATGTTATATTGGAGGCCGCCGTATTTTTCAGAAAATAAACTTGCTAATTTTTCATTAGCTTCGTTAGATTTAGAACAATACATCACAGCTATGGAACATGCGCAGTGCATAATAAAATTATTTTTTGACTACCTCGAAAAAACGAATTTAATGCGTTAGACTCTTTGAACACGTCGTAATAATAGTGTTACATTAAACTGCTTCAATTTCACCAAAAAATCTTTGCATAACTGTTACGGGTCTTTTTTTTTTTAATAAGAAGGAGTCAAAGCTTTTAGAGGACCCCTTTCCACTCAAGAAAGAGTACCAAGGAGTCCGAAAGTTGTGTATATAGAAGTGTTTGCTATACCCAGAGATGGGTTTATAATATTTAAATTGTGTTTTGTGTGTGTTAAATACTTTATTATGTATGTACGGAAATGGTGCTAATTAGAAGACATAAACAGTCAAACACACACACCAGCCACACAGAAGAGGGAAGAAAGAGAGACAGGAAAGCAGCCAACAGTCCGAAAAAAGTGAAACACCATTTTCAGAGAAGCTTGCAGAGTCAAAATTCTTTTAAATTATATATTAAAAATATAATTTAATCATTTTAAATTTGAAACAATAATTAAAAACATACCTGTTTAGGAAATTGCACAAATATTAAATACAAACACCCTGAAATTATGAAAGGCATTGAGTTGATTGACTGACAAAAAGATTTTTGATTCTGAATATATTTTGCAATGGATTTCTTACGCAATGACGTTTATTCTGGTTAACGGTTAAACAAATCTATTTTTAACTTATAACTATATCTTTTAGGTAGTGTTAATTTTTACCATTTTTTTAATTTCTGAGATTCTTGTATCATATCATTTGATATATACACTATTCTTTGCAGCAACTTTACTACTTATACATGAGATCCGTTTAAATTATTTTTTAATTTATTTTTAATATCAAAAAATCCTTCTTTATATATACAAATACACATTAAAACATGGTAATTTAACAGAAATATGCATTTCGGCTATCTTAGCCCTCTTCAGTCTATTTTTGTAAGAAATATGACACTGTAATGACACCTACAATTTAGCATATGAATTATTATTTATTACTTTTCTAGAAATTATGTAAACTATATTGCTGAGATATGGAACAGATTTGATATTTTTTTTTATTCATTTTATTTATTGATAAAATTTTTGGCATTATAGCTATTGGTTGGAGGGCCGCATTAAGTAGTTCTGAGGACTGCATGCAGCCCGCAGTTTGCCCACCCGATTTAAAATTAACCAAAATTGAATGCAATATAAATATGTTTTGCAATTGCAGATTCAACCTTTTCATTAAATTTTATAATTCGATTATTACAATAATTTGTTGTTTTAATAAATGAAGCAAATTAAAACTGAATCCTTTTTATTTGTTCTTATTTTTACCCATAATCCAAAGCATAAGAGATATCCCTTTGCACTTGATGTACAGTTCATTCCAAAAAGATTGTCACCTAAATGGAAGATGTTTGGCTTCCTTACAATACAGGTAGGCCTCGATTAGCGCGAATAATTGGTTCCACGAATTTCTCTAGCAAGAACTATTTTTCTGCGACGTAAGAAAAACGGTGTAAACCGGTGTCAAGAGAGTCGGCCGGATTGGCCGCGTGGAAAAGCTTCGACTTTCCACTCTGGAGGACCCGGGTTCGAGTCTCGGATCCACCCCTTGAAAATAACGGGTCATTTCATAAAGCAACGGGTTACGTTGCCAGCTAATTCAGTCCGTTTGACCAACGATGGTTCTACTGGAATTGTATGATAAAGAAAGTAATCAATACTTGAACTTCAACTCAACTATTTATTAGCTAACATCAACAATTATATAATAAGTAAATGAGGTAAAGACAATGTGCAAATAACGTGTACGCAGTACATTAGGTCTCTCTGGTAATGACCAACCACAGATAATATAAAAGATTATAAACAGTTTAGCTACACCAAATAGCCACAGACAATATCAATTTACATATCTGTTTCCAATTATTCCGAGTTATGTTACAGCTAGATATATACTTATCTCCGTCAAGGGCAGTTCCTCCAGACAGCTAAGCTTGGCAAGGAATACTGATAGAAGTCTCATGCAGGGAGAGGCTGGAGATGCTTGGAAGGAGATGAATAGATGTGGTCGGACTTTAATGATCCACGAGTCCACCAGATGGGACTCTGTTTTTAATGTTCTACTGATGCATGCCCATAAGGTGATATTGGATCCTTCTTACACTAATCTATTGTCCGTCCATGAAAGCCGAGGGTAGCTAAGATGGATGAGTCCAAATGCAAAAGGGAGAATCGCAATCTGTATAATGACGGGTGGGAAGGGTTGCGGTTTCGTTTTCGATTTACTTTTCTTTGCATATTTCTGTTATTTGTGATCTTAGTATTTTCGCTTAACTTTTTTTATTTGTGATGGCTAGCACAAGTTGCAACAACGCCTTTTGAAGTGGGACGAAAAAATTTTACACAATGTAATTGAAAAATTTTGGGATAGAGAAGCAGAAAACGGCGGTGTTTTGATTCCTATTTCTTATTCCTCAAAACGAGCGAGTCAGATATGTGATGTATCGTCGGCGACAATAAAAAAGATTCGTGGAGAATTAGCAGCGCAAGCTGAACCAAGTATTTTCTCTCCGAAAAAGCAGAGAAAGGTAGACATTCTGCAGAGAATTGGGATAGATTATTTCGATTGTGATGTTATTAGGCGTACGGTGCAAGAGTTTTACAACCGAGAAAAGAAAGTTCCTTCATTAAACAACTTATTGCCAGTTTTAAAGGAAAAAATCAACTTCACTTGGAAAAAGGAAATATTAAGACAGATTTTACATAAAATAGGATTTAAATGGAAATGAAGCAAAAATAAAAAAAAAATTCTAACTGAAAGGAGTGATATCGTTTTAACGAGATGGCAATTTCTAAGGAATATAAAAAGGTATCGGGAAAAAAATGACCTGTTGTTTATATTGACGAAACGTGGGTCAATAGTAATTTGACATTTTGTAAATGCTGGAAATCGAGTGGCACGGATGGAGTTTTTGAAGTGGAAACGCTTCGCTTCGAATTATTGTTTTGTGCGTAGGTGGATTTATGGGATTTCTACCAAATACTAAACTTATGTACAAAGCAAATAAGACCACAGGTGATTATCACGGATAAATGAACTCTACTATTTATGAGAAATGGACGAAAGAAAACTTATTCCAAATTTGCCTAAAAACGCTGCTGTTGTTATTGATAATGCTCCGTATCATTCAGTCCAGTTAAACAAGCCACCAAATTCAAGCAATACCAAAAGAACTATTCTGGATTGGCTTTCTATGAATGTTATTCAACATTCACCTGATTCGCTGAAGGTTGAACTATTAGAGCTGGTCAAATTGCATGCTCCTAAAGCAAAAACCAATCGATTTGATTAAATGTTAGCAGAACATGAATTTACAATACTTCGTCCCCGCCATACCACTGCTATATAAATACTATTGAATATATGTGGGCCGAATTAAAAAGTTACCTATGCAATATTAATCCCACTGGTGATATCAACATGACAAAACTTTTTCAAACAACCGAAGACTCTATAAACAGCATATCTGCTGAAAACTGGCGTAAATATTGCGAGCATGTAATTAAAATAGAAGCAGCTTACTGGGATAAAGATGCAATTATAGAAAAATTGTGTGAACCAGTCTTTATTTTATTAACTGACAGTGATTTAACATCTGATTCAGAGCGTGATGAGAACGGTTAATAATTAAAGGTAAAATATTTACTAAAAAATATATCATTATTTTTTTATTCCGGATGTATATAATGATTATATTTTATTAAAAAAAAATTATTGAATTAATATTATATTAAGTTCTATTAAGCATACTATTTCCAAGGTCGAAACTAATCATTTAGCATTTGACATTACAACAAACTTCCATTCAACTTCAGTTATCTCGCGTTTGAAAGCATCCATGTGCAAAGCTGTCATCCCTATTTTGTCACTGGACTCGTTCAGTTAGCACATGCGTAGTTGTCTCGATGGTCGAGGCTAAGCTGGGGCCTGATACTGAACACTGTCGTTGGCCTTGAAGCTATCGTTATGACGTCAATGAACGAGAAATCGCTGGAGATCGCGATACTCAACTTTCTCAACGATCTCTGCCGCTACCGATATGTCGTTCATTACAGTCGTTAGTGATCGACAGGGTAAAGTTAGCATTTGAGTTTCAACGACACATCGATTCTGCTAAGATCGCCGATAACCCATTATTTCCTTATTTGATATATTTAGAAATAAGACCGCTTAGTAGAGAACGTGTATTTCGCGACAGGACAAATGCTTTGGAATTGCCTGATAATACATTCATTTCATTATTTCGGTTAACGAAATCTTTATTTTTAATGCTTTATGACGATCTTCGAGACGTACAGTTCGTTCCAAAAAGTTTGTCACCTGCTTCGCAGGGGCTGAGCTTACCGGAAGTTAGTTTATATTGTTATGTTACCATGTCTTTCTGAAAGTTTAGTATAAAGACAAAGTATAACAGATTTCAATTATTATATATTTAAGTTCTGTTCTGTTATCATATATATATATATTAATCCCATTTAAAAATTGTACATGTAACCTCTCATTTAATTTTTTCTTTTGAATATATATATATATATATTCTATTATATCTGTTTCTGTTATTATATATTTTAAGTTCTGTTCTATTTATTTTAATAAAGATATAATTATCTTTCACTTTGTATTTTTATTGTTTTCATCCAAACATTATAAAACAATTGAACTTGATTTGCAAAGATATAAATGTCAATCTTAGTTTCCACAAAATTTCATTTTAAAAAATCATTTTTTATGAAATACTTTAGTAATATATGAGACTTTCAGCAACCACGCGGCCACACACGTGTCAGTCTGTTGTTTCGACGAAACGTTCATTATGCCGTCTGACAAAATATGCAAATTGATATTAGGTGACAATACAGCTTTGAAGTGGTTTCTTTTAAAGAAAGAGAAAAAGAAAAGAATCTGGGTACACAATACAAATGAAGAAAGAATAACAAAAGGCGAATTTCACCATTTATATCCACGAATGTTGAAGATGAAAAGAAATTCGTCGAATATTTCAGAATAAAAAAAACATGTTTAATTATTACTGCACTATTACAATAAATTTTACTTTTCAGGTCCCAAAGTGATCTCCTTAAAATATTTCGTTTATTAATCGCTCGAAATCCATGTTGGTCTCGCGAAGTCTTCGAGCAAGTTTGAAGACCTGTAGGTCTCGAGAAGTCTCGTATAGTCTCGCCGCGTCTCGTCTGCATCAGTGTGTCCATTCCCATTGACATACATTGGTTGGTCTCGCAGCGCCTCGCTGCGTCGTGTCTCGTCGTACTATGTCTGCCTGTACCCTAAGTCAGAACAGATGTGTCCATTTTTAGCTTCCACTATGCACGTTCGAACTGACAGACTTTATAATTGATCAACTTCTGGTAAGCTCAGCCCCTGCGAAGAAGGTGACAAACTTTTTGGAACGAACTGTACCACAGTCTTTACCTTATAGCAAGAGAGAAAAAAATTTATAAAGAAAAAAGTGTAAGTAATTTTTGCATGGAACATTTTTTAGTCAAAAATATAAACTACCTATAAAGTGGTATATGACTCAATCACATATTAGTTGGGTGGTACATGGAAAACAAGGTTGAGAACTGCTGTATTAAGCAACAGTTCACCAAACATTCAAGAACTTAAGGTAACTAGTCAAAGCAATTGGTTTATATATAATGTGAAAAGTTCTTGGGATCTTTCCCTGGTTTGGGAAAAGTGATGACAATAGCTATAATCCAAGATAATAGAAACACATTATCTACCCAGATTTGATAATAAGAGAGTCAGATTAGAGAGTGAACTGAGTGAAAGATGTTTCAACATGCTGTTGTGGATGGAATCAGGGCCTACAACAGTGTTGCCTGACTGTGTAAAGATGTTTGAAACTCAATCATTGTAAAAGGAGTGTTGTAATCTTCAGGTGTAAAGGGCAAAGTTCAGAGAGCATTCTGACATGACTTTATATATTAAAAAGAATAAGGTAGATGCTGCTGCTAGAAACAGAAGAGAATGTTGAACCAAGCAGATTAGTAATACACTCATAGTCAATTACAATTGCAGTATTATCTTCGAGCAGGAAAATTGGTTAGGATATAACGGTTCTATTCGTTTTACAAATTTTATCTCATACCACCTTGGAGCGTCTGGAGGACATAATGGTTGATATGCACTTCCTCCAAGAATTCCTTTGGCTCTGATGTTGGATATTTCAAAATTTGGCCATTGCATATCTGATAATTAGGTTCTTTGGAATGGGATAGGATTCAATATACCCCAGGCCTTTCTGTTTGTTCTGGGCCACCTTACAAACAAAAGGCCTTCCTTTACTTGGTTTATGATATTTATGAAATCTTCATGATGTTTTATGAATCCCATTAAAAACATCTCATATGTAAAAAAATAAACCAAGTACAAAGTATTACTGAAACAGGATATTTGTGAAAATTTAGATGCGGTTATTTTGGTTGATGTTATCTTATTATTTTATTAAATCATCAAACAAGTAGTTGCATCTAAATTGCAACAAAGTTAGATGTACTACTTGTTTGACAATTTAAGAAAATTATATAACAACATCAATCAAAATAACCACATCTAAATTTTCACAAATATCCTGTATGGGTAATACTGTACTTGGCTAATTTTTTTACATATGAGATGTTTTTAATGGCATATATTTTTAGACGATAGAGACATTTCTAGAGAAGAAAATCGTTTTCTATACCTTTTAATTTTAGCCCAATTAAGCCAAAATTTTTAGATGATTTTAAATGAATTATGCTATGCCTATATTCTGAATTTGATCAAAATCGGTAAGCAATGGGATATGTAAAGGCATTTATGGAAAACGGATCCCCTTTTCCCCTTTGTTTTGATCCGATTGTGCTCAAATTTTCAGGGGACCTCAATTCCCCCCTTTGTTTTGACCCAATTGTGCTCAAATTTTCAGGGGACCTCAAGTAAAAGAAACACCTGTATTCAAAATTTAAATTGATATCGGTTAAATGATGCGACCTGTAAAAGGTGTCTGTATAGGAGAAGAAGGAAAAGAAGAAAAATGACGCTTTTTTGTTGATTTTTGCAATTTTTAAACTGCTCTAACTCTATTATTAATTAGATATGAAACTTCAAATTTAGCAATCTACGTCCTATTGAATACTTTTCTCAAATGCAATTGTCAGATTAATAATATAAGTTAAATCAAAGTTACAGAAAGTTGAACTTTGGCTGTAATGACTCCACTAATAAGGATCAGTCAGTGACTACTGTACTTGGCATAGAGTCACTGCCGTGACTCTTGATAGACATTTCAGCTGTCTCATTGATGAGACAGTTTCAACTGCCATTGAACTGTTCATTGATATCTGGAATCTCAACTATAGCTGCAGATATGGAAGAAAAACTGGTAAAAAGCTTTAATCTGAAGATTTGATCCTCACCTTGGTAGGTGGAATAGACAATAATTCCCAGGCTACAAAGGTGTTAGAAAAATAAGGAAGTGGTCACTACCAAGAAGGTCATTGCTGACATACCAACCCAGTTTGGTAGGAGATCAGGAGTACAAATTGACAGAGCAATAGCAGTGAATGTTAAATTAGATATATGAAAATATGAACTCCTGTGTTATAAAGGGCAAGTTGATAATCAGCGATTAAGTTTTCTAATAATTCTTCCACAATGATTATCATAATTAGATATGTGGTGTCATTGAAATCACTGATTAGGAGATACGGAGTGAGCAGCTGATCAATTAATGGTGTAAGGTCTGCTTCATCTTTCCTTTCATCAGGGGGTAGGTAGATTAAATATACAGGTAGGCCTCGATTAGTGCGAATAATTGATTCCACGAATTTCTCGCACTATTTTTCTCTCTTTATTATTCTGAAAATTTATTTTAATATTTTTTGCCGACAATGAAAGCAGCTAAGTGAATTAGGCACAAACAGCTGAATTTTACAATGTAAGTTGTCAGCATTAATAAATCTAGGAGCTATGGTGTATTGGATGTAAGGATGATGTTACATGTTGGAATTTGCTAATTAGTATGACATATGAAAATGTATCGGACTGCTGTGACTCCATCGGAGGGTTAAACCTTGCACTAGCTCCTGGAAACTTATATCCATAGGATCAGATTCTTTGATTATTCCTTCGTGAGGTATTGAGGGTTTCATTTAGAGCAAATGAAATGGCTTATCAGCAAGTTTAGTGATCTTCAAGAATACACTAGTCTTATAAGAGACTTTCTACTAGAGGTTCTTGAAGAAGAACCTCTAGTAACAAGTCACCCAATTGAAACTTTTTTTATGCTACACACATGTGAGGAAGGTTCTGGGGATGATTTTCTTGATAAAAAAGAGAAGAGTTTCCCAAAGGGACTTTAGTCTTTGAATGAGCTATATATGAAACAAGTTGGAAGTGGTACTCCAAAAGAAGAAAAGTTTGCAGAAATGGTATTGGCTTTCGTGCAAGTCTTAGAAAGGGGGCCAATGAATTTTAAGTTTTTTTAAAATATAAATAAGTGACTTATATTTAAGTCACTTATTTATATTTTATTAATTTTGATCAAATATTTTTATTATGAAATATCAAATGTTTATGTTTTGAGAATATCATTGAATTAGAAAACCTAGTAAAAAGCTAATGTAAAAAGCTACTTTAAGTCACTTATTTATATTTTCCTAGATGAAAGGAAAATATAAATAAGTGACATGTAGATATACTACCGATATTTATTTGCCTCTTGCAACATATGGTTCAGACGGTGAGAATATTCTACTTTCATCAACAGGCATTGGAGATACAGAAATTCCAAAAAATTTTAATATATTTTTTTATTTTCTGCTGAACAAATTCTTGAATAAAATCTTATTGCAGAGAAATGTGACACAATTATGTCGCTTCTTATTGTGCATCCAGTTTTTTCTTCACATTTCATTATGACAATTCAATGTTATAAGGCCACATTTTATCGAAGTAATCTTATTTTTCCATTAGCCAATTGGATGCCAAAAATTTTTTAAATTATAAATTATAAAGAAAATTATAGATTTACTTCAATGAATGTTATATTATTTTTTAATACTTGAAAGGTGAAGGATCAAATTATATGAGTTTCACATTTTAATCAATTTTCAAACTCTAAAATATGGGGTCAGATTATACATAAGTATATATAATAATTTTGATAATTTCGTTCAATTATTTCAAAAATAATTTAAATTTTTAAAAATATATTCTTCTCATAGAAATGTTAAATGATACATACATTATTCTGTCCTTGGGATTTCATCTTTTGGGATCGTTCACCTAATCTCAAAGCAACTGAAAAATAAAAAAGAAAAATGAAAGTTATAATTCTGATAATATTTATTCAAATATTAGCTAAATGAGCCGTTCACAAGCAAAATCGATTATCTCCACTTTTTGAAATTTTTAAAATAGTGTCACAGTACTTGGTTGACTCTTAACTAATTGGTTGCGAGGAACCCCGTATGCGACAGTTTTGCGTATTCACCGCTCCCGCTACGTTGAAATGAGCCTCATCGGACCACAAGATATTCCAAAGGCCAGGTGGCAGAAACAACCATCCTCGCCAAGAACCAGTAAGCGAAATCGATGCGTTGCTGTGGATCTTGCACCTTCAACTCCTGAACCAGACAGATCTTTATGGGTAGCAATGCAAGAAGGAACGCAACACCTTTCTTACTGTGGACCAAGGAATAGACAGTTCACGTGCCACTGCTCGAGCACTTGCCGATGAATTTCCGGAACGTCCAGCTCTGTCAACAACGGCAACTGCAACTTCATCGATAACTTCGGACGCAATCGGCCGCCATCCTCTTCCTGGAGCCACAGACAACTCGCCTGTCCGTTCGAACTTGTGAACCAGTTTTCGTAGCGCAGGCGTCGACATGGGCCCTCTTCGCAGCCCTTTTAGGCGACGATATTCCCGAAGTGCATCAGGATTATTGCTGCCATTCTGATAAAATAACTTTATCAGCAGTGCACGTTCCTTCTTCTCCAAAGCCATAATGAAGATTGCTTTTCCTGCACCTGCTTACCGTATTTAAGGTTTGAAAGCCAATCGAATTTGCATTCCGTTCCTACTGACAGCGCTACCTGTGGCCAAAATTTGAACTATTTTTTTTTCGTGTAATCCTCTCCCGCATGATCTGGATTGCATATATTCTAAATTTCATTGCTATATATGAATTACAGCCGTCTCCAGAGGGCTCTGAGTAGGGAAACTTTAATTATAACCACCCTGTATAATAGATGCGCCCTCCAGAATTTAGTGATTGGTTAATTGTGTATTTATATTGATATATATAAATTCTATAAGAAGTTTTTAAAAGTTTTCTCGGAGGTTCAATGCGCCACTTTTCGCGCATTCACCACAGGTTGTCCACCACTGGTTTAGAGTAGGATGATCATGCATTAAAAACTTCATTTGATAAAGACGTAAAATCAACTACTCATGCGAGAACTAAGCATAATTATCCGCTGCTCATCACTACCTCACTTTCCATAAACTTTCTTCTTTATCGAAATTACTAATATTTATTTATCATATCGACAAATACACACATAAACCAGGATAACCAACAACAGAGTATATGGTAAGTATTTTCTTTACGAATTGCGCAAGAAATGAATGCTTGCAAGGAAAGAATAGCTAACAATAGCTATTCTTATTAGACCGATGAATGTGCGAAGACCAAAAAATGGCGGATGAATATACCTCTTATTTAGAACCCTACTTTAGTGACATGTGTAAGAGCTATGGAGCATGCGCAGTGCATATTAAAATTACGTTTTGAATGCTTCGTTAGAAACCAGTTTAACATGTTAGACTTTTTGAACACGCCCTATTATAATCCAATGACGTTGATCAGATGGTAAATATGCGATCATTTTTAATTCAATAATATCGAATCGGTTAGCTATAATATCACGTGGTTATTGTAACCCAATGAGATCGCTCAAAGAACAGACATAAGGATTTTATTATAACAGATAATTAAAGCTAACCGAAAACTTTAATGGAACTTGTAAACAGGGCCGTAACTAGGACATGGCGAAAGCCGCATTCGCCACGGGCGCAACTTGATTAGGGGCGCAAACTTTTTAATTTGTTTCTGGGACAAATGACTTTTTCAATAACGTTCGCAGACGTAGTGTTACGTGCGATCATTTTTAATTCAATAATATCGAATCGGCTAGCTATAATATCACGTGGTTATTGTAACCCAACGAGATCGCTCAAAGGAACAGACATAAGGATTTTATTATAACAGATAATTAAATCTAACCGAAAACTTTAATGGAACTTGTAAACAGGGGCGTAACTAGGACATGGCGAAAGCCGCATTCGCCACGGGCGCAACTTCATTAGGGGGCAAATTTTTAATTTGTTTCTGGGACAAATGACTTTTTCAATAACGTTCGCAGACGTAGTGTTACGTTTTTCTTTAATTTTATTTCTTAGAAGAGGTAATTCTTAGGTAAGAGCGGCCAAGTCGATAAGGGGTGCTATTTTTATTCATAAAGTAAAAGTTTATAATGACTGATTGGGTTTCTGCCTCGTCAGTGAAAATTCATGGAAAGGCTTAAAGAAAAGTAATAAAAAGGGATTTGTAAACATTCAAACAAATATCTTATTGAACTGAATGTTCAAAATCAACTCATTCTGATGGAGATAATTTCGTTTCAGCATTGTTATTTTTAAATGAAAAAATGGGGGCATCCCAAACAAAGGCGCCATGTCGATAAGGGGCGCTATTTTTATTGATAAAGTAAAAGTTTATAATGACTCTTTGGGTTTCTGCCTCGTCAGTGAAAATTCATGGAAAGGCTCAAAGAAAAGTAATAAAAAGGGATTTGTACAAATCTATTTGAACATTCAAACAAATATCTATATTGAACATTCAAAATCAATTCATTCTGATGGAGATAATTTCGTTTCAGCATTGTTATTTTTAAATGAAAAAAATGGGGCCTCAAGATTGACCCTTGCCATAGGCGCTGGGTACCCTAGTCACGGCTCTGCTTGTAAACCCAAGTCTAAGCTTTGTGAGCTTTACTTTGTTTCCTTAAAATCTGATTTGCATTACTTCTGAGTATTTAGCAACACAATGTTTTAATATGTATGCTTTAATTGCATAATTTCAATATTATTTGTTTTCACTATACAATTTTTATTATCTATTAAAAATTTACATTTAATTTAAAGAAAATAATTGTTTTTGAAATGATTTTACAATTTGTAGAAATTTTTGATTTGTAAATATGTTTTTATATACTGAAATAAATAACGTTCTATTACTTTTATTTTATAGAATGCAACAATTCATTAGGATTATCTCAATTAGATATCGACAGAATCTGGGTATCTACGTCAATGGATGAAATACGGAATATCCGAGGATATATTAGACTGTCAGATGAGTGGCCAGTATTTCGCTATTATATTGGTGATAGTGATGCATTTAGAGTAAGTCAAAGTCGTCCTATAAATTTTAAACTCAATTTAATTATTAGCGATTTTATTTTAAATAAAATCGTAAAAAAGTAATTAGAATAGAATATGCTGAAGGAAATTAATACATTATATTTAAAGTACTGAACTAAATGTTTAAATTATATTTTAATTTAAAAAGTACTTAGAATTGAATATGCTAAAGGAAATTAATACATTATATTTAAAGTACTGAACTAAATGTTTAAATTATATTTTAATAAATTCTGATAGATAATTTTAATATGATCTGATTCTAAAATATGATATCAAAAAATTTCTAAGATTTATTTGGCGTTAATTTTGTTTATATAGAGTATGTTACCGTCAAAACTCGAAATTAGTTAAAACCCGATTTGCCTAGTTGGAACTAGCTGAAAAAAAGTGATTTCGTGATTACTAGTATTTACTATTCAATGCTAGAATTCATTAAGATATTTTAGGGAAAATTGGAATTGAAGGAAAAATTGCTTTGTTTACAATTTTTTATAGTTTTTACTAGTTAAGAGAAGTTTTGACTGGAATAGGTCAGTTAAAAGTGATGGATCAATTGATCCGCTCACTTGCCAAATCGATTAACTCCACAAAACAAAAAGTGGAGAAAAATGATAAAATGATATAAACTGTTTTTTAAAATTCCCTTTAAAATATAAAATCAAATAAACATTGTTGTATGTATTATTACAGATGTAACTTTTATGTAATGACATATCAAATGCATAATATAGTATATCCTTGGAGAAATCATTAATTTAGTTACAGATTTTGAGTGACTGATGGAGTTAATCGATTTGGCAAGTGAAAATTAAAAAAAAAAATTAATATCATTGAATTCAATCTTCAAAATATTTTAAAAAATGAATTAATATGTATATTTTTCAAATGTTAAATAACAGTTTGATTGCTAGATAATGGGCAGTTCCGCTTGTGGGTTCCCATAGCGGTATGCTATGCTTTCCCAAGATATTTAATGCTGGTCTTATGATTCATTTCGTGTAAAACAAAATGGGCGCTAAAATTTTGTAAGACAAATCTATTTATCTTGCAAAATGTTATTCTATTAATATTCACATAATATGTGGATATTAACAGAATAATACTTTCATAAGGGCAGCCGGATGCCGAGTGGTAATGTTTTAGCGTGCCACGCAGGAGGTCCCGGGTTCGCGACCCGGATTTTCGGGGTACTGGGCCCGGCCCGGTGATCCCCGTCCTTCACGATCCGGCCCCCCTCCACGGGTGTGGGTGCAGCCCGTGTAACGTTTTAGCGTGCCACGCAGGAGGACCCGGGTTCGCGTCCCGGGTCTGGTCCCGGTTTTTTCAGGGTACTGGGCCCGGCCCGGTGATCCCCTTCCTTCACCATCCGGCCCCCTCCACGGGTGTGGGTGCAGCCCGTGGTTACCCCCTCCACAGGTGTGGGTGCAGCCCGTGGTTGGAACTGGCCCCGCCTTTAGTAATCTCTCTGATTGGAAAGGAGCGTAAAAATGCAAAAAAGTGCGCTTCCACGGGTGTGGGTGCAACTCGTGGTTGGAACTGGCCCCGCCCCCTTACACGGGTGTGGGTGCAGCCCGTGGTTGGAACTGGCCCCGCCCCCTTAGCCCTCTCTGATTGGAAAGGGGGCGTAAAATATGCAAAAAAGAATGCTTTCATAAGATAAATTTACTTTGTTTAATATAATAAATTTATAAGATGATTAAATACAAAAATAAGGAGGACTATATTGAGACTCTACTGCAATATTGGCTCTAAAGATTTTATTGCCCCGAACGAAAATTTTTGTAGCGCTCCCTCAAGTCGTCAGTTTTGATCAAGGATGGCTCTGAGGGTGACTGAACTGGACGGCAGTCCAATCTGATCATTTTTTTAAATTATGTAAAAAATAATTGTGTCTTACTACAATAATAACAACAAAAACAAAAACTTACACAGTTAAAAGTTGTGTTTTCAGAGATTAGCAGATTTCCATAAAGCACAAATAAAGATTTCATTAAACAATTCACTTTTTTAACATAAATAGAATGGGAATATTAATATTAATATTAATGACAATGAGAGAAAGCAATGTAATGTGTTAATAAAAAACATAATAGCTATTTTAATCTCTTACTGAACCGAGAAAATAATTAAGGCAAAAGCGGAAATGAGAATACTACATTAAAAAGTATATTATATGGTTTATTGATCTTAGGTATCAAATTACTGATGTGATGATATTCCATGCAGCATTTTCTTTTCAAGAATTTTCAATCAAAGTACGATATGGTATCATAATGTTTTGCAGATGCAATCATCATAATCCACTTAGCTCTGGGAGTTTTTGATTCAGAATTTTTGTTAAATGATTTTTCCAGTTCATGTAAAGTTCAAATTATGTAAGATTTCTGTCCCAATTATTTGCATAAACTGGAAAATTCCTATATAATAAAAAAATTAAGTTTCAAGAAATCAATTAAAAATCTTGTTTTTGAGGAGTGCAATCAGACACTCATACATGGATGTGTGACTGTGTGATTCAGATTATAACAAAATAAAAATTCAATAATATTGTCAGAAATATTTAATAACAACTTGCTTACTTTTAGCAATAATCAGTTATAACAGCACTAAAGCAAGTAGAATATTTTATTGTGGCATAACGTTTTCGAACCATTTGCGGTTCCTCATCTAAAAAGAGTTAATGTTCTATTTTGTGTGTGGGGCACTGATGAGGAACCGCATATGGTTCAAAAACGTTATGCCACAATAAAAAATATTCCACTTGCTTTAGTGCTGTATAGGACTGATTATCAATAATGTTGTAATGCAATATATTCTTCTGCAGAGATATACATGGAAAAACAATAATATTTTCAAAAGAATAAAGCTTTTTCATTTTATTAAGAGTATTCTTCAGATAATTTAAAATAATTTGAAATAAGTTAGAACAATTTGTAGTTTATTAGATAAATTTTGCAAATAAACAGCTTTATTTGTTAATTAAATAAGAACAATTTGCAATTAAAATGAATAATTTTTATTTAATGAATAAAGTTATTTTATTAATGTTATTTAAGAATAACAATTTAAAAATAGATTTATTGATTAAATATGGTTTTTATATTTTATGACATTTCAATATATGATTAAGCTCTAGAATGTTCCTCCAATAGCAGTGATGGCTTTATTGGTTATCATTTTTAATGAAAAAAATTGAAGCAATCTCCTCTTGAAACTGGTTGAATGATTCTAACAATTAATCCAGAGTTTTCAATATTTTCTTCATTAGACAGCTGATCTCTGATACAAAGTGCACCTTGAAGAATATATTTTCTGTTAAATATAACAAAAAAATGGAGATAAGAAAATTTTATATCTAAATTTCTTGATAATCTCTATGTACCTTTAAGGATCTATGAATTATCAATAAAAATCTGATTCATTGAGATGATTTCTATTTAGCCATCTCAATAAAAATTCCTCAATAAATGTTGCAAATGTAAAATGATTACATGTACAGGTATCCCTCGTTATACATGATCTCACTTTACACATTTTTGCTATAACACAATTTTAAAGAGTAAATTAATTAAAAAAAAATTTTTGTTTAAAAACTGTCCCACTTAGATGAGAGAAATGTGGATGAACTACAAGTCCCACTTATCAGAGCTCACTAATGAAGAGCTTCTGGAAATGGAAAACAACATGAATGATGTTTTCCATTTCCAGAAATCAGGAGCCCTTTGTTGCTGAGCCCATCAAAAACTTACAACAAAACAAATGACTGTATTTTTTAAAATCATTGAGAGTACCATCAGAATAATTGAAAAAATGATTTTAATGAGACTATAAGCACCATACTTGAAAGAGAAATTCAGAATTCTTTGGCTTACTACAGAGAGTTTTATAGAGAGAGGAAAAATGCTGCCCATCAGCTGAGTCTCTACTGTTTCGTTAAAAAGTTGAAGATCATTGCCTATCATCCAAGGGACTTCAAGAAAGCAAGAAAGTGATGATCCAAACTCACCAGACTCAGTCAATTCATTATTGGATTGAAGACTGTCAGAAGTACCTGTATGTAGTGTTCTGGTGTTTATGATATTTTATTAATTAAATTCATTCATGCAACTCATTCATTCATTAATTAAAGTTTGTGTATTTTGTTTATAAGTTTAAATAATTCATTCATTAGAATTTCTTTTGTTAATTTTTTTTATCCTTCTGAAGAAACCTCTATCTCTATTTCACCCATAATAAATTCAACTCAGTTTATGCGATTATTTCATGGAACCAATTAATTGTGTAAAGCGAGGGACACCTGTATTATTAATAATGATTTTATAATATATAAATATTTACTTCAATGTAGCTATTAAAATAATGCATTAAGAGGTGAACTGTCAACATTTCTCTGATCAATATATCACTTTAATAGCATCCTTCTCACTATTATTAAATAATGAATGGGAGAACTAATATATCTAAGATATTATATATGATAAAGGGCACTAGTGTATTTGACTTTGTAAAACAATCTTCAGCCTTTCTTATCAAATATAATCAATTATATTCTATTTAATATAAAAAACTGAAATGAAAAAATTTAATTTCTTAATAAAACATTTTTTTGTTATTTAATTGAGAAATTAAATTTTATTTTGCTGGTGAACTATGATTTAATTAAAAAATTTCATTTATAGAAAAAGTAAAATGAAAAACTGTACTTCAAGAGCATGAAAAAATAATCATTATTATTATTATTATATTATATATTATTGATAAGCTTTAATAATTTATATTAAGCAAAAAACTTGCATGATGCCACATTAAAAAATATTTATATTTTAGAAATATTTATTTAGATTTAAAAAATATTTCAAAATCTATAGAATTGTATTAATTTTGAATTATTGGACCTTACAGAAATTCAGAATGTCCTTAAGTCCGAAGTTCCGTAACTCGGGGTATTCCTGTATATATTGTACAGTAATTTTTGCTTTTATCATAGTAAATAATTCATTTTTAATACATGAAACAAAATATGTGGTTACCATATTTTCTTGATTCTAAGATAAATTTTTTTAATCTTTAACTTCTTTAATAATTGAGATCCATCTTACAATTGATGGAAAAACAGACTTTTCATAGTCTAATTTGAAGGAATAAATCATTGTTATATTAGTTGAAAATAACAAGATTTTTCCAGCAATAAATAGTATTCAAATAATAAAACAAAAAAATAAAATTGTATAAAAGAAATTTTGTTATAGTTACTTAATTATTAATGAAATGGGAAATGCATTTCACATACAATGATCATCAAAAGTACTAAGCTTGTGTATCAGATAAATACATAATAATCATCAATATTTGTTTATGAATTAGAACCACTGAAAATCGCATAAATTTTATTGCAAATATCAGAGATCATCATGTCTACATCATATAGCAATTCCCAATATTACTATTAATCAATGTATTTTTTTATATAAATATACAACTTATAATGCATGTTTCAAAACATTACAAAAAACAATCATTAAGCACTTCAAGCAGGGAAAGAAATAACCTTCTCATTCTACAAATTTCTTTATTATAAAGCACTTTCGGCTCTACCGAGCCCTCGTCAGTATCAAAACAACAAACAAAAGCTTACAGTAGCTAAACAACAGTAAATAAATACAGTTATATTGTAGAATATTCTAGAATATATATCCCATATATTCCAGTTATATTCTACAATATAACTGTATTTATTTACTGTTGTTTAGCTACTGTAAGCTTTTGTTTCTTGTTTTGGTACTGACGAGGGCTCGGTAGAGCCAAAAGTGCTTTATAATAAAGAAATTTGTTGAATGAGAAGGTTATTTCTTTCCCTGCTTGAAGTGCTTAATGATTGTTTTATAAAAATGGAGCAGTGAGTTTAATAGATTGTATTACAAAAAAACGTAAAAGAGTTATGTATAGCTGAGGAATTACAAATTTATAAAGGGAGCAGGCAAGGGAGGATTATAAACGATAAGCAAAACGATAGCATTTCTAAGAAATATGCTCTAAGGAGACTCACATATAATGATGAAGTTAGCTAGCACAGTAAAAATCACGATAGATGTTAAGAAATATCTTTATAGAATAATTTTATACCTTGTTTTTGCAAATTTAAATTTAAAGTTTTTAATTTTTACTTTTGTTACGTTTCTTAATTATATTTATAGAAAATGTAAAAAAATGTTTTTTAAATCCTGACACCTTTTCAATTTAAAAAAGTATTTTCTCTGTTCTAGAATAGAACACTCACACATAACCGCAATTAATTGTTCTTTTTTAAGATTTAAATATATTGTATAAGTTGAGGATGGAATTTAATTGCCGAATATGTTACTCTTAATAAAAGTGTTGTGAAAGTTTTTAGGACTGCTTGTTAGTGCTTTGAAGTCTTTAATAATTACAAAAAAAAAACTGTGTGTCACATAACATAAAATATGAAATGATGTATTATCTATATCTTATTTTAACATTTAATAAACAACAGAAATTTTATATTGCATCTTATTTATGACGCATATTTTTATTATTTGGGAAAATTTGATATTATTAATTTCTTTAAACAATTAAAATTGTTTTTAAATAAATACTAGTCATAATTCAAAGTATCATTTTATAATATTTAGAAATTTAAACGGTGAAAAAACAAAAAATGCATTGTAAATCTACCAAATGCTTAGCAAGTTAGAACTGTAAATATTAATAATATGGCAACAAATTTCAGATACAGAACAACTTTTATTTTGAAAATTGAAATATCAAAGTGCTTCTTGTTAAGTGTGCTGCTTATATTTTAAATAAATTTTCCATCATTATGAGAATTTTACAATATTTTTATTCAAGATTTACAATATAATGTGAATAATTTTCTCTTCTGTACTTTTCTCAATAAAAATTGGAAAAATTAAATAAATAACTTATAAATTGATGGCTATTAGGAATCAAGGAAATACAATACCAAATTTACTAATTATAATCAAAATAGAATAAATAATAATAATAATAATATATTATATGAATAGCGCGCGTCAAAGAGAAGCGCTGCATCTATCTTATTCGGTTTTCATGCAGATTCTTGGGAAATAATCCATACAAAATTTTTATTTTGCATTTTAAATCATAAAACTGTAAGTACAGAATAAAAATATTAAAAGTTTTCGCGGTTACAGCTAATTGTTTTTAAAATTGAGCTATTAAAGCAGCATTTCTATGCAATCGGAAATGACTTAAGCGCCTGGATCAAAATTTGGGATATTGAAAAAAACCCATAGCGATTTATATGTATCCCATCCTCTTCTAAGCATCGTAAAAGAAAGAGAATGATTATTTTTATTCAGAAATTTTTATAAATATTTTTAATTTTATGTATAAATTTAGTCTAATTTACATATCATGTAAAAAATTTATAAATCATACACTATCCATTCCTAACATAAAATTTCATAAATTCTACACGAAAAACATACAAATGTATAGGAATAAATAAAAGACGAGCCATTAGAAATAATAATTATTAGATATAGCATTGTAAACAAAGAATTTATCAGATCAGTATATCTCATTTACTCTCTGTTGTCACATCTCAAGGATTATATAGTTTATTTATTTAGATTGATTTCTACTATAAGTTCACAAACTTGTGACCTTTCGTCACCAATCACCCTGTATGAGTGAAGCACGATTAATAAGATTTTCGGATAGGAACTCCTCATGTGTTATTGTTAAACAATATATTGCAAAAATAGAAAAATTAAAAAATCCTGCTTTCTTTAAAAACTATTATATTTATAATAATAAGAAGAATTAAATATTTGGAGTTAACAAAATATATGTATATTATATATAATAATTTCGATATTTTTGTTTTTATTTAATTAAATTGCAATACAAATTCAATATAAAAAATATTTAATTTAATTCACTTTCTATGTAATATAAAATACATAAATTGGAAATATTGTAGTTTAAAAGATAAGTACGTAAAACATAAACAAGTTTATTTTTCACAAGTTATTGATGTTTTGATTATTTAAAATATTTCAACTTCATATTGAAAAATAATAATTAGAACTGACGAAGAAAAATACACTGTGCAGAGTTCTTAAAGATACAAAAGATGTTTATAGCGATGCCTGTTCCTATAATACTGGCAATTAGCCTAACAGGGAGTGTGTTAAAAGTTTCCAGATGTTGCACTTTTATCTATATACGGTAATTGTGTGTGTATATATATATATATTTATTAAAATATAGTATTTTTATAGTTAATAATAAATAACAATCAAACTTTAACATAATATATGATAAAAATTATAGTAATAGTTAATGGATTAAACTGAAGATATGACATCGTTGCACTCCATCATCTGTGAATATACAGTATATTTTTAAGATAAAGACTTTTAGGATTTTAAAGAAATCCTTAATATTAAGCGCAGCGACGAACAAACTACCGCATTATAGTGAATCATTTAGCACTAATTAAATCTTGCAGGCGAGAGTTATATAACGAATTATAGTGAATCCCGCACTAAATCAAGCCGTATTATGCCAAGTATTCTTGTACGCAGGGTCGGATTTACCTATAGGCCGACTAGGCCGCGTCCTAGGGGCCCCAAAACTATCAATCAGTTTTCAACTTTTATAAACTTTTAATAAAATGGGTTTTTATTAAAGTGCTAGATAGAAAGTAAAATTTTAAAGGTTCCTTATAAGTTACAAGGAATCTTTAAAATTAGACGTAGCTAATTTGAATTTTTAGGGGCCCCAAAGCCTTGCTCGTCCTAGGGCCCCAAAAATGTAAATCCTGCTCTGCTTGTGCGGTATATTTTAATTTAAATATATGAATAAATATTTCTTAGATTTATTATTAATAATTTTTACATGCTTGTCGTCACTTACCCGACTGGGCCAAGGCCACTTTTCTGCTGTTTTGTGATCATAATCTTTAATCATTCATAACAGATTTATTTTTATAGATAACATTTCACATCATCCAAAAGAAAAATGTTTTATATACTGCATTAAATATACTATACCTATGCATCTCTGAAGACAAATGTTGCGCTATATATAATTTTTTATTATGTCGTAAACTCAAATTTATTGTAATAATATTTTAAACTTGATATTTATTTTATTTTTATATACAGAATGTTATCGGGTTAATGTTTTGAACTTATTATCATCGATTAAATGTAACTTTTGAAATAATCTATAAATAAAGTTTTATAAATTAGAACGAATAAATGATTATAATTACTAGTCATAAAAATGCAGTAGAAGCCGCTTATTGTAATCGCGGATATTGTTATCAAGCGTTTAATGTTATCAAAAATTTACGATTCCGAATCATTCATATTAAAATACAGTATATTATGAAAACTCCGGTTATAGTAATCAGGATTTTGGTTATTGTCATAGAATCGATACACTGCTATAAAATACCGCATTTAAAACTAAAAAAATATTGCAGATAATAATAAAATATTGATTAAATTTAATAAAATAAACAATATTATTTGTTAATTGTTCATTTATTGATTCGTTTTCAATGAAATTTAGGCAAAAAACGAGAAAATCCGAAGATAAACACATGTCCTCCATTTTAAATAATATAGATTCGATTTAAGTGGAAAGATATGATATAAGTACATGCTTGTGCGGTATATTTTAATTTAAATATATGAATAAATATTTCTTAGATTTATTATTAATAATTTTTACATGCTTGTCGTCACTTACCCGACTGGGCCAAGGCCACTTTTCTGCTGTTTTGTGATCATAATCTTTAATCATTCATAACAGATTTATTTTTATAGATAACATTTCACATCATCCAAAAGAAAAATGTTTTATATACTGCATTAAATATACTATACCTATGCATCTCTGAAGACAAATGTTGCGCTATATATAATTTTTTATTATGTCGTAAACTCAAATTTATTGTAATAATATTTTAAACTTGATATTTATTTTATTTTTATATACAGAATGTTATCGGGTTAATGTTTTGAACTTATTATCATCGATTAAATGTAACTTTTGAAATAATCTATAAATAAAGTTTTATAAATTAGAACGAATAAATGATTATAATTACTAGTCATAAAAATGCAGTAGAAGCCGCTTATTGTAATCGCGGATATTGTTATCAAGCGTTTAATGTTATCAAAATTTACGATTCCGAATCATTCATATTAAAATACAGTATATTATGAAAACTCCGGTTATAGTAATCAGGATTTTGGTTATTGTCATAGAATCGATACACTGCTATAAAATACCGCATTTAAAACTAAAAAAATATTGCAGATAATAATAAAATATTGATTAAATTTAATAAAATAAACAATATTATTTGTTAATTGTTCATTTATTGATTCGTTTTCAATGAAATTTAGGCAAAAAACGAGAAAATCCGAAGATAAACACATGTCCTCCATTTTAAATAATATAGATTCGATTTAAGTGGAAAGATATGATATAAGTACATTTTTAATTATTAATTATTAGAACGACGTAAGTTTTTGATTTAATAAAATTCATACAGACAAATATGATTGCTTTTCAAAACTTCGCGGCGCCTTTAGATGATTTCACCTCACGTCTTGCCCTTACTAATGGCGCGGCCTTACTGTTGCCAGATCTGGCAATTTTTAATATTTTTTATGACGAAATATATAGTTTAAAATTGCTGATATAAAGATTTAGCGACTTTATAATTCTTTTTATTGAAAAAAACTTAAAAATTATTTTTGATATAAGAATTTTCTTACTATTGCTCTAGTTCTTCGTGATTTCTCGTAAACTGGAATTGGCAACATTAAGCGTATTTCGCTTAATTGATTACATAATATACGGTAAACCTGTCGTAATACGAACTGCCCAAAAAAGCAAATTACTTCATAATTTTTATATTAATTCCTTTCTCACCTAATATTTAATTGATTTAGGGGTGGAATATTGCTGAAATTATCCTCAATAATTCACAACGAACGATAATCGATCGGATTATATTCTGCCGCGGAGTACCGCCATTACCATCTCAGTCCGCGCTCTCCAGTTCACGTGACCAGTTTATGACGAAGTCAGACGTCACATGACACGTGACTGACTAAACTTTTCGAGTTAAGCGTGGGTTCTCTCTCGCGCGCGAAATTTTTATTTTTAATATTAATAAAACTTTATAAAACATCATATTTTTAGGCCTAAACGCGGTGTGTGGCGCGATGTGGGTGAGGATAAGTAATGAGGCTTTTGACTGCTACGACACAGAGATTTCGGTTTAAGTAACCAATAGCTTCATTTAATAGAGAGATTTTGTACATGGTAATCAGTTCAAAGAGGATAAATACCTGATGCAGCAAAAGAAATTAAATTCAGTCCTATCAACCAACAACATGAACACCATTGAATGTGACTTCTCTTCGATCGAAGATTCCCAATATGGGGAGAATCACAAGAGGGGTTGCTTAGATTTCTTTCTTAGTAATTATTCAAGAGAACTGTTAATATTGCCCGAGTGTACTTTTGTCTTCTTCAGTCTTTTTGGGACTCTTGGGCATGGTAAACTGTCTCAATGTTTCCGAAGCAACTCTTGGACACGTCCTTTTTGTATTGAATCTTATTTTCATATTGAATTAATATAATACATATTTTGTATTAATATGTATAAAGAACTACAATTTTATTAAATATTTTTCTTCTAAACTAGTGCTTTTTTAGTCCTTGGTCCCAATTAAACAAAATTTATATGTATTTATATGCAAAAACTAGTGTTTTTTCAGTCCTTGGTCCCAATTAAACCAAATTTATATGTATTTATATGCAAAGTAGTCCTGGTCCCAATTAAACAAAATTTATATGTATTTATATGCAAAGTTGTACGATTTATGCGATTTTTGTCGGTCCCACCTCTCGGGTAACTTCGGGGTATTACTGTATGTACAGTACTGTACTTATGTGTATGCACTATGTAACTGTGAAACAAATAAGTAGTCGAGGGGGCTACGTATCTCCGAATTTACGTAATTCAAGGTATTACTGTATATTCAGTTAATCAATAAATATTTTAAAGTTTTTATCTTAAAATAAAAGTAAAAAAATCGTATAAAATGTCTCCATTATCAAGTTTTTGAATTATTTGAAGATGAAAGGCAATTTTATTTTTTACTTGTCTATAATTTTATTTCCATAACTAATATATGGAAAATTATACTATATAGTGGTTGCTTGTACACTCCCCAATTTCAGTTACATCAAACTGCCAATAATATAATTAAAAATTTCTATCTGGTCGACATTTTTGTGGAATAATAATTCGCTTTCTAGAAAGGAAACTGTCTTTTCATTGGTTGTGTTATTCAATTGTTTGATATTCGATTCGGTGTAATAAAAAAAAAATTTCACTAGTTACTATAGCAACTGTGCATAGATTCGATCTATTTAGTCAGAGGAAAATGTTCTCCTGCCAGTCAAGGTTGTTGTTGGGCGGATTTTATTTCCCTAAGGTTTATGTTACAAAGATCCAACGGTGAGTATTAAAAACCTTTTTTTTCCTCAATTAACATAAACAACACTACTATGATCAAGAATTTTCAAAAATGACTTTTGTTAGATAGCTCCAACTCCATTCTGTTCCATAAAAATTCCTCTGATATTTATCCAGTGGAATTTTTATGGAATCGAGCGCTATTCGAGGATATTGTCGTGGCCTTTAATATATTTAAAAATACGTTTATATTTTTGAGATGAAATATCGTATCTTAGTTTATGAGAAGAACATAGGAATGTCATTCTATCATCGTATCAAGTTCGTTTACTTTTAGCAATATTAAAGTCTTCGACCTCTCGAGGACGTCGTGTTTCGTGTCATCACGCAAAGATTACACACGCTACGTGTCTATGTTTTAACTATTATAAATACTGAACTAGCAAATATTTTACAATTGAAACACTTCCGTTGTTTCCCAGAGAAGATATTACTTTCGGTGAAATTAAACAAAAAAAACTTTTGGAACAAAAACTTTAAAATATTGTAAAGATTTTCTGATTTATCTGTTTACTGTATTGTTGTTTATATTTTTGGAAGATAAAAATATAGAAATAAACTTAATTAACGCTTTAATAATTTAGTTATTACGTATACAATAGAAGATCTTTTATCCGAATATCCAAACAACGAACAACTGAGTATGTTGTTCGTCGTTTGAGTATATCGATTTAATACAAATGTTTTTGACTGATTGGTGATCCAAAGATGGCAAGAGATTTTCTTCAATTAATTAATACATTTTCACTATTTTTGTTAAGATATTTGCATTGAGTAAAATAATTTTTCAATCATGTATATGTGTGTGTATGTGCTAATATTATTTTGCGTGATAACTCATCAAAACTTCTTTTCAGTTCATTTTTCTAATGAATGGTTAAGATATTTAACATCCGAAACGGCAAGGTTCCAACCATTTCCGATATAGGATCTTCTACTGTATATACTAAATTATGAAGCATAATGAAGCACATAATGTAAACAAAAACGATTGCTAACATATATTTGCCTTTATATAACATAATATAAAACATTTTGTATATATTTAGAATGTCAAAGTGAGAAAACAAAATGCGATAATCATTTTTAGTTCTTTCTGTTATCAATAATTAAAGATCATGTTCTTTTGAATGCCATCAATGCGAAGAAGTTACAGTTCTCGATTTATGATCACTCGTACTTATAATTTGTGAGGTAATCAGTAAATTTTATAATCTTTCAATGCCATTCCATGGGTTTGAGTCCCTGACTTATTAGTCTAATATATGGAAAGTGTCCTTTTTTGTTTTATGTTCATATGCTCTTATCCAGAATCAGAAATCTAGTATAAAACTTCCTCTTCTTCCTTAATTTATTCTTTTGAACACTATGATTCCCTATGAACCCTTTCGAAAGATTATTCTTTGTTCGAACCTAAAAAAATTATAACTTCAATTATTATTAATTTCTATTTTTTTAGAGTTAATTATATATTTACTGTTTGTACAGATTGTCCCATAAGGTTCTATTTATCTCGAAAATACAGGAAAACGGGATTAAGATAACAAAATAGCTTTATTTCAAAGTAAGTTCCACATAAAAGTAGGGATGTTCAGTGAACAGTCTCCACATGATCGGTATCTCTACAGAGCTCAAAGCGATGCACCTTGAATATAGAAAGAACGAGTGTTGGTGATAATATGCACGATCAAAGGCATGAAATATGCGGAAATTAGAGAGAATTTTGAGAGGAAGTTTCGTAAGGCAGGTCCAACAGATCAGACTATCCATGAATTAGAGATGAAATTTCATCCAATGCTGCATGGTTTGAGCTCTGTAGAGATACCGATGGTCGCAATGTGCTCACTGAACATCTCTACCTTTCTGTGGCATTTACTTTAAAATAAATATTTGATGCCTTAACCTCATTTTCCTGTACTCTCATTAGTTTTCCGGATAAATATTAACTTTTGGGATACCCTGTTTAAACCTAGAAGTAAATTTATAACAAAAATTTAAATTTTCATCACAAGAGCACATAATTCTAATAACAGTTAGTAAATAAAAATTATTTGTGAGATTCATGTTTTTTTAATAATCACAGTTTAGTTTTTTAAGTAAAAATTTTAATTATTAAATATTCTAAAATTTAAGAGCAATATCGTTATTCTTAAAAATAATATATAACAAAAGAAAACTTCCGTATTTTTAACCGGAAAAACAGATTTAAGAGAAATGTCGGAAATCGATTCGGTTCGATATTCTCTCCATCAAAACAATACGTTAGCTATTTTTCTTAGAAGTGGCTATCATACGCATATACGATTCTCTCCGAACAAAACGTTAACTTCTATCTTCAAACTAAGTCTCAAATATCATTCTCAAAAAATAGTTAAATAGATATTCTTTTGTTTCTAATTAATAGAGTTTCTTTATAAAATTCCTTCATAATTTATCAATTAAGTTAAATGTTTATTAACAGTAAACTATCAGAATTATGGTAATAGTTTCAGTTATGCATATTTTTAATATTTATTGCCAATAAATAATTCATTAATTTTATAAATGATCATTTATTCTTCTCGTATCACAATTACATCATTGTATTATAGCCGTGTTAGCTTATAACTGTATCGTTAATATATACAGTTTTATGTTATTTTGTGGACAAGAACGGATGTAAGCAATCAACCAAATTACAAGAAATAAACAAATCAGAAGAAGAAAGTTCTTAGTAAAAACAGAGATTAAATACAACAACATATTAAAAGATAATGCAAGATTAAAGATGACTTTAAAACACGTGATTTGTAATGAAAAATTTGGTAATAAATTATATTTTCGGTAAATATTGATTTGGTAAAATAAATTTTCTTATTAATAATGATCATATAATATTATTATTATTCAACAAGTTTTTCAACAAGTTAAATCGATACAAAGATGTAATCATAAAATAATCAGCCGGATGGTCGCGGTGGAAGTGGGTTGTGCTTCCACCCTGGAGGATCCTAGTTCAATTTCCGGGTTCCATACCTCCAGTATTTTAGGAAGAGTCCAGATTCGCAACAAGTTTTTCAATAAGTTAAATCGATACAAAGATGTAATCATAAAATAATCAGCCGGATGGTCGCGGTGGAAGAATATTTAAGAAAAATTAACTAATTTTGAGTTTGTAGAAATATAAAAATCAATGTTTATATGTATGTAAAGAATAAAGTAGTTAATATTACTTATTTTTTGGCTAGCTTATCACAGCTATTGCTCTAAATTGATATTTTGTCAAATAAATAAAACTTAAAACTGATTCTATACCTGTTTTTTTTACCGTTTGGTAAATACTTTAATATACATTATTTTTATAA
>AYEL01063214.1:0-33265 GCA_000484575.1 Olivierus martensii
ATATGTATTTATTTTTTTATTTTTAACAAATTTTATAGTATGACAATGGGAACAGTGTGGAATGGAAAAAATAATATGACTATTTAAATTTTAAACATTTAAAGGTTTGTTTAATTTGTTTCATATGTGTTTATATTTATTTGTGTTTTTAATAATATTTATTATTTTTTATATATTAGGGTTTACTCTAATTGATCTGTACTTCAGTCACCGTGATCTTATTTATTTCCATGTTCATAGGTTCACCATCTTTGTCCTACAGGATTATAAAAATTTACAATAATTCCTGAAATTTACAATCTAATACCTAAATTGCTACTTAGCTGACTTCTAAGACGGAATGCTCTACTCAAAAACTTCAGTAGTAACAGGATTTTTCATACATAATCAGAACAGTAATATCTAGGGGTCATTCCATGTAAAATCAGCCAAATTTAAACAAAGTGGTCGCTGCATGATTTTTGATTTTGATGAATTTTGGCATGTTGTTTATGTATATTCCCAAAGATTCAAAAGTATTATTATTTACTTTAAAAAATTTTAATTTCTGAGATATGAGAAAGAATATGTATGGGGGCAGACTAAAATTTGTATATTTTGTACTTTTTATAATCGCCTGTAGTTTTTTATGTGATTAGCACCGAGAGGTGGAATAGGTATCACTTAAAAGCATATAAAATGAGGTTTTCAACCTTGTATATTTTGTTTAAAAAATCCTAGGATTAACTAGTGTTTTGACACTCCAAACTCGGCAGAGGAAGATTGCATTTTTTCATAACTTAAGAGTTTTTAACAGTAACACAAACAGAGATAACAAAGTTTTTTCTTAATCTCTCATTACCCAAGCATAAGTAGATTTACAATAAAAATTATGAACCTTATTCTTTTATTCCTTCATATTAAAAAAAATGGTCAAACCTGGAAAAAATTTAAAATTTACCAACTTTGAAGATAAAAATTTCTTTGTGGGAAATGTTAAATAACAGTTTGATTGCTAGACAATGGGCAGTTCCACTTGTGGGTTCCCATAGCGGTATGCTATGCTTTCCCAAGATATTTAATGCTGGTTCTATGATTCATTTTGTGTAAAACAAAATGGGCGCTAAAATTTTGTAAGACAAATTTATCTTGCAAAATGTTATTCTATTAATATTCACATAAAATGTGGATATTAAAAGAATGATACTTTCATAAGAGCAGCCGGATGGCCGAATGGTAACGCGTTAGCATGCCACGCAGGAGGACCCGGGTTCGCGTCCCAGGTCTGCTCCCGGATTTTTTCGGGGTACTGGGCCCAGCCCGGTGATCCCCTCCTTCACCATCCGGACCCCTTCACGGGTGTGGGTTCAGCCCGTGGTTGGAACTGGCCTCGCCCCCTTAGTAATCTTCCTGATTGGAAAGGAGTCGTAAAATATGCAAAAAAACTTCACCATTTTATAACTGTTAAATTCGATTGGAATGCGTAGAATATCATTGCGCATCTGATCATCGTATATATATTATAGACACGCAGATAATTTTCACATGTTAAAACTCCATACATATTCTTTCTCATATCTCAGAAATTAAAATTTTTTTAAAGTAAATAATAATACTTTTGAGCCTTTGGGAATATACATAAACAACATGCCAAAATTCATCAAAATCAAAAATCATGCAGCGACCACCATTGGCTGATTTAAAATGGAATGACCCCTACACATTATCATGATGCAACATGACGATAATGAGATACTTTAATGCCATCTAATTTGCATGAAATCCTACAAGAGTATAGTTATTACATTTAAGCCATGCAAATGGATCATTCTTAAAATTTCGACATGGACTCAAATTATTGCAAAATTTATTTGGAACAATTTCTTCAAAATACGAGTTCTTTTCAGTGCGGCATTAAGTAAAATATAGAAACTTTTGGTTATTTTAGAGTTATTCAATCAGAAGCAACATTTATCCATGTCGTAGATATTTATTCTATTCAGAAGAAATACTGATAATACCAACTCTTGGTCGAGCTACCCTTTCCTTGACATAGTTTATGGATGTTCCTTATTGCTACTGATATAATATTAGAAGCTTTTGATTCTAGATTTAGAAACCTATATTTTGGATTATGAAAATTTTCAACTGCTCTTCTCTTCCCAAATTTCTTTCCTTTGCATGTTTCTTGAAATAAGTTATAGGGAAGAATAAGACTCACATAAATAATCTTCCAGTAGCTGTCTGCATTGCTTAAATGTGGTGTTACTTTTTCTTTTAAAAATATGCTCCGATTCTTGTAAAGAGCTTTAAAAAAGAAAAAACAACAAAATAATTTTATCATGTTAAGGTAACATAAAATTTTAATTTGCAACTATCTAAGAACAAGAGAAATTACTTTTTCATTTGTGTAAACTCCTAATCTCGAAAATTAAGTTTTCATTAAATTCTGTTTCGCTAAGTTTTACCCGAAATTGAAAAATTCCAAAGTTATAGTTCTATTATTATTTGGTAGATATACATTTTGATAATAAAGCAGGACTGTAAAAATATAACAAAATCGAATATAAAAAAAAACAAAAGTAAACTTTTCTAAAAACAAACAAAAGTAAACTTTTCTAAATGTTTTCATAAAATTTTGATTCCAAGCAATAAATCTGACATTTTGATAATAAAGCAGGACTGTAAAATATAACAAAATCGAATATAAAAACAAAGCAAACAAAAGTAAACTTTTCTAAATGTTTTCATAAAATTTTGATTCCAAGCAATAAATCTTATTCAAATGAAAAATTTCAAATAATGAACTTTTACTTTCAAATGAGAAATTTCAGTAATCTTTAATAATCTTAAAGATGCCTCATCTTCTCACTTAATAAGACTATTATAACTTAATAATAAATTCTGTTATTCAATTCAAATTCTCACAGAATCCAAAAAGCATTACAATATTTAAAGAGTAAAATAAGGAATTCATGAATAATTATAAACTTTTGCGTCTCAGTTCCAAACAGCAAAAATGAAAATTTTTTCTATGAATACTGTAAATACTTTCGATGCTTTTTAATTAAAAATCATGATCACATTTTATAAAATTTAAACATGTTTCACTATTAATGTTTTATTTAATACTTATAATTCTTATCTAAGGCATATACTGTATATATTTTATCTTTCGAAGAATTTTTAGTGCTTTACGAGGTTTTTTAATATAACCGATTAAAAGCCAATAAAATTATTGTTAATTTCTTTATTGAATATAAAGTATTTTAAAATATGTTTTTATGTGTGTGATGTTTGATATTTAATAAATTTTAAGATAAAATATTAATACTGTATCTGTATACAGTAGTAGTTTATATAGCATTTGTCATTCGGAAAAAAAAATTTTATATTTTAAATGTCGGCTCAGTAGTATAGTTTAAACTATACTAATAAATTTTTAGATAAAATATTAATACTGTATCTGTATACAGTAGTAGTTTATTTAGCATTTGTCATTCGGAAAAAAAAATTTTATATTTTAAATGTCGGCTTAGTAGTATAGTTTAAACTATACTACTGAGCCGACATTTAATGCAAATTCAAAATGCAAATACAAATTCATGCAAACTATTTGAAAATTATCAAATAGTTTGCATGAATTTGTTTAAGCTCAAAAACTAATGATATTTGATCATAAATATTTAAAATAAAATATACTTCATCAGCTATGTGAATGCAATGATTCAAACGATCTTTTGCTTTGGTTCTGATTGTGTTCTAAAAGTGCACAAGCGATTTTTATTACCCTGCTCTGATTATAATGCTGAATATAGCGGTGCTAGAGAAATTATGGCATCTTCAAAAATATATAAACATCCATTAATATTTCTTTTTTAATCTAGAATATAAAAAGATGTAAGATTGTTAGTTGGTTAATTTCTTTCATTTAAGCATAATTAATATAAAATAATTATGAAATTTATTAACATTATTTGGAATATATTATTTACTAGAATGAAAAATGCTTTGTAAGAGCATAAAAATCCAATATGAATTCTAAAAATATTACTTGATGAAAACTGAGAGGACAAGAAAATTAATGCTTTATATGACATCGATGAAAAACATTCATGTCCATAAATGTTTAAATTTAAATGTTTTTGCATAAAAATGAATTTTGATCATTGATGAAATCACAACAATTTATTTAATCAACTTTTTATTATTAATGCGTTATATGCCAATGGATTCACATTTGAAAATTATGAACTGTTCAATAAAATTCAATTACCAAACTGTAGCCTTGCAGAATCCTTGTACTCTTCTACACAAAGTGTGAAAGAAAACAAGGAATAACTGTATCATTATATGCCAATGGATTCACATTTGAAAAAATTATGAACTGTTCAATAACATTCAATTACCAAACTGTAGCTTTGCAGAATCCTTGTACTCTTCTACACAAAGTGTGAAAGAAAACAAGGAATAACTGTATTTTATCTTTGGATTTATGTATACATTCTTCTCAAAGTTTTCAGCACGTATAGAAATGGATATTAACTAAATAATTAATAAAATTATTTATTTAATATTTAATTCAAATTATTTTTAGATACTTAATTTCGAATTATTTTTAAATATTCAAATTGTTATTTTTTATTTAAATATTTTTTCATATTTCAGAATATTCATAGTTAGATGAACCGATATATCAATTGTCTCTTCGCCACTCCCGTCCGTTCCTGTGAGATTCATTTTCCCGCGAGTTAAGGAAAACTTGTGCCCACTAGAAACGATATATCGCATCTTCTGGCAAAATCTGCCCTGTCCAGCAAAGTACAGGAAAACGCACGGCAGACGGATGCAAAACATCACATATCACTTACAACAGATATTCATCGCCATAAATTCCACCTGTCTTCTATCCTCTGACCAAAAGATGATATTTATGAATTACATTTAGTCTCATTTTTCTTCCTTTAAGCCAAATAAATATTATTATTCTCACGTAATTGTTTTCCTAATTTATTGTATTATTTGGAAATTCTGCTTTTCTCATAAAAATTCAATATTAAAAACTTTTAATATTTTAATTTATCAAGCATGCAAGTAATTTTTCAACAATGATTCTTTTATTGTAAAATATATATTAAATAATTTGGAATAGAAAGTCAAATGAAAGTAAAAATAAATATATGCAAATTTACAGCAAGCCAAATTTACACGGACATGTAAACACAAACTGATTGCACTTTGTTTATATATTCTAAACTTTTTGAGTTCTTACCGATTAAAACGAACGAAGCTTTTTATTGTTTCTGGAAATGGCTTAAATTACAAATATTTTTCAATTGACAATATATCAATTAGAATTTGTGGAAAATTTTCATCTTACATCAGTAAAAGACAATTTCCGAGTAAAAGTATAAACGTATACTTATGTTTATACATTTATTCGGAAATTGGTCTTGCTCGGAAATGTGAATTAATTAGTTGCATAACAAATCATCCACAGAATGCAGCCAGGAATTCCCGTGAACCAATTTTTTTTTTTAATATTCACTGTCAGACTACTCATGCTCGAATTATCCGTGTACAGGCGATTTGAAAGTTAAAAAAAATGTCAATTATTTATTGGATTTGCTTTATAAAATTGGAAATAAGCTATCTTGAAAAATATATATAAATCAAAAACTTCTTTTTTGCAAAATTATGAGAATTTTTAAATAATTTATTTAAAAATTCGAATATTAGAAAAACATCAAAATAAAACATAACTTGCCATATCAGTTAAAATATACAAATATTGTAATTTTAAATATACTGTATATGAGCAAAGTTAAAGATCTTAAAACCTTATGTGAATTTGCCGGAGAAAATTATATTAAATTATTAAGAAATTAATTATATTACAAAATCCAAATTAAATAGAGATATATATTAAAAAGATGCAATTTAAATTCAGGGCTAGTATTTTTCCTTGACTAATTTATTAGTCTACAGAAATTTACAGAGTGAGTGCATTAGAGAAAGTTCATTGAATAGGGATCATATTTCGCTTTGTTTAAGATATCAAGATTTATTTCTCTGATAAAAGGATTTATCTCCCGTATAGCAACATTTATAACAACAAAAGAAAACTATCATATTGAATTTATTTTATTTTAAATTTTAAGTCTAGAATTTCTATATAAAAGAGTATATTATCATAGTTAATGATAATGCACCATATATTATGCATATAATAAAACAGATTAAGTTATAAATTATCGCAGTTTATTGTAAAAATACAGCATTTTACTATCAAGAGTAGAAGAAACATGGAATTTAAAAGTAAGTTGAATATTATACTTTATAACAATGTAAATAAGCTTGAATTGAAAATTCTGGCAGCTGATCCACAAAGAATGTGAGCGGTCTGTTGTGGGTTCTGCAATAGTCTTGTTGCTTAGTATCTTCCGACTGCAATACACCATAATACAGGAGAATGAGAGGAAGGATTGGATGCTCTAAAAAATTCTAGAAATATATAATCCAAAATAATTTTAGATCTCATTAACCATGCTTTGTAATAATACAATAGTTCTTTACTGATGACATAGCTCTTAAACATTATGACATTAATAAAAAAGACTATGTCTATAGCAAAAACTTCCATCAATTTTTATAACTAACGATCTGTGAAATTTTGCAACTCTTGTAAAATTTTAATTTTATAAAAATATAAATTTAAATGAATACCTTACGATATTGAGGACTGTATTTATAGACAGAGCTAAAGATAAGGAAAATATCGTTGCTGTTATTAGAAATCGAAATAATTTTCGAATCTTATCACCAGTGCCGGATTAACCAATAGACAAATAAGACAAATGTCTAGGGCCCGTAATTCGGAGGAGCCAGGCTTTAGTACAAAAAAAAAAATTGTAGCGAAATTGATACGAAATTACAAAAATATCAAGAAATTAACGAAATATTTCAAGTATATTTTACGGAATTTGAAGATTTAAAGAATGTATCGGATTATATAAGTAAAATAAAAAAAGTTTATTTGAATGACATTGACGTTGAAGAACTAGAATATGAGGTGACAAAATTTATTTTAATGGTGAGAAACAAAATTTACGAAGCTCGAATGATCCAGTGCATAAAAAAGCCAGAGTACCAGTTCATAAAAAATAACAATATTGTATCTTCTTTTCCTAATACTGAAATATTGTTAAGAATTTACTTAACTATGCCTACAGATAATGCAACAGAAGAGAGAACTTTCCTGTTTTAAAAGGAGTTAAAAATTATTTAAGAAATTCAATAGGACATGAAAGGTTAAGATCTTTAGCAATGTTTGCTATAGAAAAAGATACTCTCGAAGAGCTAGATTGCGAAGATATTATTGATCAATTTTCTGAAATGAAAATCCGAAAACGAAAAATTTAAATTTTTTAAAGGCTGATTAATGATTATAATTATATATATTTTTCATTATACCATAAACTCTTTTATTATACCATTACTATTGTATTAGTGTTGTATTCTCTATTATTATTAAAAATTTTAAATAAATCTTAATGTCAAGTAACATTAAGATTTATTTAGAAGCAACTTATGTAAATGAGGCCCCAATTTAAATTTTGTCTAGGGCCCGCTAAAGGCTTAATGCGATGCTGCTTGTCACCAATATTTTCAATTTCTCATCACTTAGCAATTCATATTCAAGTGAAACAATAAAAGAAATTCTGAACAAAATACTGTGTCCCCTTTTCTCCCACACTTTCAGATGCACGTCCAAATATTCTTTTGTGCTGATTCTAATCGCATCTTGGACTGAAAAATTTAAGAGTTTTTAGACAATCCCATATTATGTCCATATATGTGCAAGTCGTTCGTAATCGTTCAATTATTATGATTTACAAGATTAGATAGTGTATTGTATTTTTCATTCACAAGGTCATCCCAGTATTAACTTAGGACTTATTTTACTTTTCTGAATTGTACGATCTGCCACTTGACGCATAATTATTAAAAGAAATGATAAGATTAGCATTATTAACAAAGTCCCTATTTTGTAAACAACTTTAAATAATTTTTGAAATTGGAAATTTGTAGTCTGGAAAGTTGATACTATATTTATATTTTATAGATAAGTATAATTGTATATTCTATAGTAGCAGGAATTTTTTCTATGCAGTTTATCGCCACTTTTCATTCTAGAATACAAAGGTGTCAGCAAAAGGGCATTCCATTGCCCACCACGCGCCGCCCACACCTCTGGTAGGATCAACTGCTAGATGGAAGATGAAGTTCAATGGCTCGGGCCCGGGCCCGGACCCCTTCCTAAAAAAATTTGGGAATTGAACCGCTGAAAGACTTCGAACTACCCCCGCTGAAATCGATTTCCTATTACTCCGAAAATAATCTGAACCTGATTTCATATTATCCCTGCACTTTTTACATTACCCCTCTCTGATTTAGCTAAAATGATAAATTCTTATGCTTATAACTCATGATACAGATATTGAATAAACCATGTAAAACGTACAAGAATGAAAACTAGTCTCAATAGCTGAAAAATAAAAAATGTCACAAAAATTTTAATTGTATTAAAATCGCTCTTACGCTAGTACAAAGTGTATGACATATCGCATATAAACATAAGATGTGCAATGATTCAACCTAATTGGAAAAATCTAGAAGAAAAAATTATAATTATTACAAGAATGAATTTTCTTTGTAATATGGAATAAAAATATATAATTATTTATTGGTTAATTAGATCTAAAGAGTAATAAAATACTTTTAATTTACATAAAAAATCATATTTTTCTTGTACAATATTACGCATTGAAAATTATTAACTCACCTAATATATTAGACATTCCTGTACCACTGCAGTACTTCTTTGGAAGTCCAGGTGTCCAACTTAGATTTTACAGTATTAGCAATTATTATCATTATATGAGTTGGTCGATTAGACTAATGAAAAATGGGCCCCATTAATTAAATTTATTTATTATAATTTTTTGTTGTTGTCAATTTATTAGTGTTTATTCATGAAATAAGTATTTAAATAAACATAAGAAGTAAATGCATTTTATTGTATCTTTTGGAGGAACATGAGTGAAGAGAGGATGATGTAATTGGAACCAGACAATGTGTTTGGCATAGGTGTCATCAATTACAAATAAATAAAAATAACAAAAGATCACTTTGCATCCTCTATCTATAGAGCACCACACAAATAAATGTTTTTGAGAGAATAATATGAAATCTAGAGGGTAGGTCTGAAATTACTTTCCACCTTATGGGTAACTTGAAATCGATTTCATTTTATTTTTCGGTAATCTTAACTGATTTCACATTACCGTGGGGTAATCTGAAATTGTTATATCCGGATCCTCCAGGGTAGAAGCATAGCACACTTCCACCGCGGCCATTTGACCGACCTTAGCAGCACAAATATGTTTTGGCTAATTTATTTCTAACACAAAATTATATATTCTCTAAAATATCTTAAGATTTTATTTGAAGTTATTACTAAACATCATAATAATTCAAGACATTTCGTATATTATGATATTTGGTAATATAAGATTTAGAAAAATTTCATAATTCTCATGTGATGTAGATATTGAATATAAAAACTGCATTTATTCAAAATTCTAACAGTTTCATATATGAATTTCCTCAAAAACATTTGTATTGGAATTAGATTTATTCATTCATAACAGAATGAAAAATTTCAATTTCTATATCATGATTATTTTTTTATGTTTGAAAATTAATATCTTTCAATAAAAAACCGAAACAATACTTTTAACATTTATTCAAATTTCTGTGATTTATTTTTTCAATCTCAAAATTAGACAAACCGTTTTAGAAAGAAGTAATCGCTTATTTTACGAACATGTTCACCACTTTGAAATGATTAAAATGTGCAATTATATATGTTATAAATCTGAAGAAGAACTCTAAATTAACTATTTGATAATCCAACTTCAAGTTCATATTATTCTATAAAATTTGAACGTTCACTAATTTTAAACGAATTAAGCTACATGGATAATTAATTTTATTTTAAAGTCGATATTAATATCTTGACAAATTTATTGAATTAAATAAAACAATTGTTTAAACATACGAGAGAAATCTTCTTCGTTATTAAATGGCTGAAGTACAAGATTAACTAACGGAACTAAGCCAAGGTAAGCTTCAACAACTTACTAAATTTCATTAAAATCCATTAATTTGTTCAAATATATCAAGAGAGTATAGTAGAATTAATAGATGGGTGTTTCAAAATTATCTTGTTGCAGAAAATCCTATAAAATTTCATAAAAATCTAATAATTAGTCAAAAAGCTATTAGTAGAAATATATGTCAGATATAACAAGATAGCATGATGATTTTATACACCTCATTTTTCTTCGAAAATTAGATTGACATACTATATTAATAAATATTTTCCAATCTTACAGTTTACATTCCTGCTCGTTACGTGCTAGTATTATTTATATTTTTGACATCAATGATGATGAAGTGCCAGAGAGCTATGTTAAATGTGGCAATCTTAGCTATGGTTAATCATACCGCCATATATGAGATACAAAATGTAACAAGTTCAGAGGAATGTCCCGAAGAGAATATGCAAAATTTGACTTTTAATTACCAAGAGGTATTATGTATCATAATTTATTTGTTACAGTTTTTTATATTTCAGTTTATGATTCACCTTTTATGTATTTTCACAGGGATCATACATATGGACGCAATCTACTCAAGGAATTATATTAGGAAGTTATTTTTATGGTTATGTCACTGCTCAATTGATTGGAGGAACTATTACTTTTCTGTTAGGACCTAAAAGAATATTTGTTCTTACATCCTTTGTCACCTCAATTTTTGTGCTCTTGACTCCAATTTCTGCTGATTTTGGGGTTATAATTATATCAATAGTTCAAACAATAATAGGATTGGCTCAAGTAAGCGTAACTTTACGAATATTTCAGATTTTGATAATTACAAATTTTAGTTTTTTATTTTTTATTTTTTATGCCAGGGTTTATCATATCCTGCTGCTTATACAATTTTAGCAAGATGGAGTCCCGAAAATGAAAAAACAACTTTTCTTTCAGTCAGTGCTAGTGGTAACCAAGTTGGGTCAATTATTGGAATGATAGTTACGGGTTACCTTTGCCAATATGGATTTGCAGGAGGATGGCCTTCCAGTTTTTATATTTTTGGTATGAATCTTATTTATATACAACTCCAAACTTTAATTTTATATTATCTACAAACTTTCTTCAGGTTCATATGGAATTATGCTTTCTTTCTTTCTCTTGCTGGTGATATATGAAAGACCGCAGGAACATCCTAGAATATCTGATAAGGAATTAAATTTTTTGAATGAAAATGTCACTAATTTGGCTTCACACGAATCCGTACTAATATATATATTTTCAATTTATTAAATATGTTGTAAACTAGTTTTTAAATAAATCTTAATATTATCCAGAAATTAAGTATTCCATGGAAAAATATTCTCACTTCCAGAGCTATTTGGGCTATAGCATTCACTAAAATATGCTGGGGTTTTGGATTTTATATGTTATTGTCTAAATTACCATCGTATTTAAAGATCGTGCTTCATTTTCCTATTCAAAAGGTAAAATTTCGCATCTCTTAAACTATTTTTATTATAATAAATTTATTTATTTATTTTTATTAGAATGGATTGATCAATGCTGCAGTTTTTTCCTGTGACGCGATAACTATTTTTGCTTCTGGGTTTATTGCAGACTTTGTAAGAAAGTGTAATTTCTTCAGCATAACTACAACGAGAAAGATATTTGAATCAATTGGTGAGAATAAAACCACCTAAATTCCTTATATATTGATAAGTTAAGTCATCTTTAGAATATACTAACTATATATTTTGCATTTTTTTAATATTAGGTACATTTGGTCCAGGGCTTTTTATTTTGAGCATTCCGTTATTAGGCTGTGATAGTGTTAAAGTAATTATATTTCTGTCTTTGGCAATGGGATGTTTCGGCTTTTGTGTATCAGGAGATGCAGCAATAGTTTTCGATATGGCTCCTGATTTTGCAGGTAAATATTATTAAATAAACTTATCGATGACTTTCTTATATATATTCATATCCGAGTTATGTTTTGGATGAAATAATATAAATAATAGAAAATTTCGTATAGCTTATTAATCTTATTGGATTAATTTTCACTAAATTACTGAAAGAGTAAGCTATATTACAGGTTAATAATTAGAACTCTTTTAAAGAACTTAAATCTCAGATGTTTTAGTACATTACCGTACTTTTCATATTGTCACCGTATCATAAAAATGCACTAATTCTAAAAAATGTCACTTTCATAAATTAGATAAACAGGGGTATAAATAAATCTCGTTATAATACAAAATTTGATTGAAAACATATTACGTAATATGTTTTCAATCAAATTTTGTATTATAACGAGATATATTTATAGCATATATTTTTTATAACGTATGAGTAGGCATAATTCGATAAAAATTGTTTCTTTATAACGGTATAAATATACGTAGATTTATTCGAATTTATTTTCAATTGAATAAATCTCTATAGTATGCAGTTCTTCCCTGATTTCCACAAATAATCGGGACTGAAAGATTTTACGTAAATAGGTTTTGTGGAAGGCAGAAAAATGATTTTTGACGAAAATTCTGAAGTAAAAAGGAGAGAAGTAGTCCAAATTCAGAAGATAATAATCAACAATATAATTACAATAATCTAAATTCTTCAGAATTTGGACTATTGTAATTGCACCTATATCATGTTCCAGAGGGAGAGCACTATATTGCTCTCTGGACGAAAACAAAATATTACTGCATGGTACGATATCGTACCAGTAATATGATACTTAAGATCAATAAGCAATATACCAAACATAAATAAATAAAGTAATATGATCTTTTAAATGCTGTAAACTAACATGTTCGGATTTGTACATAGCAAATACAATAAACTTTTATGCTCAATATAGTACCTTAAAAAACGAAAAAAGTATCGAAAAATAGTTTTAAGTAAAGTTCGGATTTACGGATGTCAGATATACATAAATCGGGGAATACCTGTATATTATGCAGAATATCGCTATACTATTCTGCTCTCTTAAGGGGAAACTATATTCTGTATAGTATTTTGTATTATACAATATACAGGTAAGTCGTGACGAAAGATCCCAACTTTGGAAACTGATAGTAGAGGACTGTCTGAGTAAAAAATCATATAATATAAGTCCAATTTTAAACTGTTTCGGAGTTATAACCGATTAAATTGTAAAATAAGATCAAAGAGAAGCAGATTTGTATTTAATAATGGTTATTCTTAAAATTAATATTACACATTTATAATAAGTGTTCAAAAATCATCTTCCGCTCAATACACAATGTAACTCATCTGTGAATCACGCGAATAGCTTGATTTCATTCGTTGTTTGTACTTAATGAGTGCCGCATAATCCAAAATGCTGTTGACTAATGCCTATCGTTCTTCCACTTTTTTCTCATAAAACTCATCCACCTCCAAAAACAATAATCTAAAGGGTTTAGTTCTGGTGATATTGAAGACAAATCGGTGTTTTGGTTTCTATAACCTACTATCATCTATCGGCCATGAAAACGACCACCACATGCTCTCTGCATGGGAGAAATGTGGAAAAATTCTGTCATGTAGATGTTTACTATATTGCATAAACATTCACTGCACGCTCTAAAACACAACCATAAACTATTATTTCTTGTTTTCGATTGACTAACAATTGTAACATGCTGTAGACTGAATGTCGCACAGCTGCATGAATTGTTGCTAGTTTGGAAATCATTCAGAATCAGTCCTATGTTTGTTTTACTCATACAGACTTCTGCTATCATTTTCCAAAAGTTGTAACTTTTCGTCAGGACTCCCTATATATACCAAATGTTTTTTCTTTGTTTTTTATATTTATTTATTTCGGATTCTTTAGTTTAGTGTATCAAATTTCTAATTTCAGGTGCTCTATATGGATTGACAAGTGGTTTGTCATCCATTCCTGGATTCATAACACCTTACGTGGCAGGAATAATATTAGACAAAAATGTACGTATGAAAAATTAAACTTTTATATATTTTTATTAAATGATGTCTGCTTTAAGCAAATATTATTTTACAGCAAGGTGATATGATTCAATGGAGTTATATTTTCTATATGATTTCTGCTTTTTATTTTCTTGGTGGTGTACTTTTCTTGATTGGTGCATCTGCAGAACTTCAGCCTTGGGCAATCGTCAAATCAACAAACAAACAATAAGGTCTAATACATAAATACGAAAATTTAATATAATTATGAATATTCGCTGAAGTATATAGACATTTGAATTAATTTTAATTTATTATTTTTTATGTGATAAAAGAATTTCACGACAAAATCCATTAATGAAGAATTACATCGGAATTTTTGATATAATTATAACCATTCGATGATTGCTTTGATTTCTTAAGATAGTGGTGGGCAAACTTTTCTGACCGCGGGCCATACGGACTTCTGTAAGGTCTCTAGCGGGTCGCATGTAAAAAAATGTTTTTACTTTCATACATGAGGTATTCATATTAGAGGAAAATACTGCGATCATGCCGAAAACCAACGTTCCGTTTTCAACGAATTTTCACGGCCACTCCCTACCACTACCATTAGTCAAAATCCGTTGCCCCAATAGGTTATATATTCAAAAATATCGGAGAGTTGAGTGGGGCACAATCCAGATTTATTTAAAGGGGGCGTTTTAGTGTACAAAATCTAAGTTTAATTAAATAATTATTTTGCTTGTTTGTGTAATTTAACGTTTTTGTGGTAAAATTTTTAAAACATCTTACACTTGCACGAACCGCGGGCCGCACAAATCGTCGTGATGGGCCGCATGTAGCCCGCGGACCGTAGTTTGCCCATCACTATCTTAAGCTATAGTTGTTAATTTGCAATATTTTTATACTTATATTTATAGTAATAAAATTTTAAATTTATTGACAATGCACTAAATATTAATTTAAAAAATTATGAAAATCATGTGTTACTTCTAAGTAATTATTCTAAGCATTTGAAGAAGCATGAATTATTTTCTGCAATGATTTTGATGCTTTCCATAAGATGTCTTTTTGATGTATAATATATTAATATAGTATATGCATTTCTCATATTCTTAATAAATTATCAATTAATTTATTTTGTATTTATTATTATTATAAGTCTTTATTTATAATTCGATAATTCTGGTAATTCATTATAGTGGTCTAAATATCAAACAACATGAACAACATCGCATTTCTTCTTTGAATATTAAACTGAACTCAGACGTACCACAACCACGACCACAAAACGGTGGTTGCTTGTGGACGGTCGTGAATTATATTAATATTTATTAATAATACGATTAAGGAAAATTGGTATTTTCATTTATTCAAAATTTATTTAATATTATACAACGGAACAATAATTTTATTAACTTGCATACAATATTATAGTTGAATTATTGTAACAAATTTTGAATGTAAAATTTTAAAGTTAATTATAAATCAAGGTTAGGATTGCATTCAGTCATTAACGAAAAAATTAAATATATCTTTAATCAAAATAATTTTAAAAATTTCACTTTAATTAAATATCTATCAAATTCTACCAATTAATTATTAAAATTTTCATCACAATCAATGATTACAGAAAAATTTCCGGCAACTATTGTTATAATTTGTAAATAGTTTTATAAGAACGATTAAAAAGAAATATATGACAATTGGATAAAAAATTTTATGAATGAATAATTGTAAAATAATCTTTAATATAATTCATTTGATATCATTTTAATTAGACATAAGACCTATAAAATAAAAATATTTATATCATAAATAATTAATTTTATATAGAACAAGAGGTTCTAGAAAGAATTAAAATTGCCTACTTTCCGAAGCTGTCATTTATTTTTTATTTATTTAGCATTTGGTTTTGGCTTCTGTTTTGATGCTAATTTAATCAGCATATGTCGTGCATTATAACGTCATCGTGGCGTCATAAATTATAGGGAGTTTTGTGGCATCATCCATTATCACATCACGTTGGCATCACATCGAGAGATGTGATGTCATTATGGTAAGTATTGAGATTTTGCTGATTAAGAAATCAGAAACTATGTGTACCCTACACTGCTAGCATTTATGCCATCTATTGGCAATAATATAAACTAAAATTACAATAAAAACGAAATTCTATCATTATCAAATTTCATGAAAATCTGCTAATTCAAAAGTTATAGACAACAGACAGACATTGGCCAGATGTTATAAACCTTCATTTCCTTTGGAAAGTAAGCTAAATATATAGAGATATTAAAATTTATAAGTATTGAGGTAATTCTTCTGATCTCCAGGTAAGAACTTCTAAGATTTTTCTTCACTCCTCTATAACAGATAGACATTGGCCAGATCTTATAAACCTTCATTTCCTTTGGAAAGTAGGCTAAATATATAGAGATATTAAAATTTATAAATATTGAGGTAATTCTTCTGATCTCCAGGTAAGAACTTCTAAGATTTTTCTTCACTCCTCTAGGTATTGAGATTCTGCTGATTAAGAAATCAGAAACTGTGTACCCTACACTGCTAGCATTTATGCCATCTATTGGCAATAATATAAACTAAAATTACAATAAAAACGAAATTCTATCATTATCAAATTTCATGAAAATCTGCTAATTCAAAAGTTATAGATAACAGATAGACATTGGCCAGATCTTATAAACCTTCATTTCCTTTGGAAAGTAGGCTAAATATATAGAGATATTAAAATTTATAAATATTGAGGTAATTCTTCTGATCTCCAGGTAAGAACTTCTAAGATTTTTCTTCACTCCTCTTTCCCTTTAAACTATTTAGGTAATATTTGAATGCCCCTTAATATTGTATCAATATGTATATGAAATAATGCAATAAAGCTTAAATGGTAATAAAGTTTCAATGACATCAGAAATCAAGTGGATTTTTTAAAGATTCCTTGTGAAGTTATAAAAATAGTTTCTTTATTTTCCTCTCAAGTTATTTACATCTTCCTATTACTAATTAAATTTGTCATTGTTAAATACAATAGATTCTTTGTTATTCGATCTCGCTTTAACCGGCAACATTTTCGTCGAGCTACGAGCAGAAATAAAAAGAAACAGAATAAATCATTCGGAAAGAAAGAAAGTAAGTTCAAAATTGCGATAAGATACAGTATATCAAATAGTAAGATAATTTAGTTGCTATTTAAATAGTTCCTATCAAATATTAGCGTTATTTCCGTGATTTTGTTTCCAAAAATGAATTTAAATCATAATGGCAAATGAAGTTTCCGATTTTTTTATCTAAGTAATGTTACTTATAAAAAATTTATAAGTTGCAAATTAAATTAAAATATATATAAATATATATAATATAAATATTGTACAGTAAAAACCTCTGTTCACGAACTTAATTTGTTCCTGAAGGTCGTTTGTAAACCGGAAATGTTCCTAAATTGAAACTATTTTCCCCATAGGAATTAATGTAAAATTGATTAATCCGTTCCTGGACTCCAGATAATCGCTTATTTAAACTTTTATAACAATACTTTGTGCACAAGTTCTTAACACAAAATCAACGGAAATCATTAAATCTATCACAGAAAGATAAACACAACACTAAGCAAAGTCAAATATAGACGAAAACGTAGTTTTATTGTACATGTATGGAGGACAGTTGATGGCATAAGTGGAAGATTGTGAGGAAGAGATAAACACAACACTAAGCAAAGTCAAATATAGACGAAAATTTAATTTAGTTTTATTGTACATGTATGGAGGACAGTTGATGGCATAAGTGGAAGATTGTGAGGAAGTGTAATGTTATTGTTTGGAAGGAGGATTCTTTTTTTTTCTGTCTCTTGGCCCCACTCAAGACCTATCAGACCACTGGATTTCTGTCTCACTAAAAAGTTATCCAGTGTGTTTTGCTTTTATCTATGTTTTAAAATGTTTCTAAAGTGACACATTGAAACATTATTGAAACTTTTATGTTGACGGCTAGCGTGTTTGCGACTCAAGACACAATACGTCATCCGAGATGCTTTGTATTTCGGAAAATTTTTTCGTAAACAGAATTGTTCGTGATCCGAGGCGTTCGTGAACCGAGGTTTGACTATATATTTTTTTATTTGATTTTACGATCTATAAATAATATTTTTCATGAGTTTTCGGATTAACCGGCCATTTATTTATCCGATTTGAGGTCCGGTCTCATACGGGCTGCTTAGCAGGGCGTCCGCCGAATATTTATTTCTTAAGTGAAGAGATATGATTATAAAGTGAATAAAAAGAAGCAATAGACAACAATAAAACAGAACCTAAAAATATTGGATTTTAAATATTTTATGCCATAATAGATGATTTTATATCAGTTGTAATTTTATATTTTAGAATCCGGGAGCATAATCACCCATTTTTAAATTAATCCTTAAGGAAAAATTAATCTGTTCTACATCGATCTTATTTTCCAAGAATAAATCCCAGCGTATAACGAAGAATGTTACAAATATCCAAACTTAACATTTCTAAAAAAAACTATTTTACAATATACTGTAGTATACGTACCGTATATGTACAGTACTATATAGAAAACATGTATATCTACTGTTTTGATCCTCTACTTTGAGTTCTCTGTAAAACAAAATGTACACAGCTTACTGTACATTGTAGCTATTTGCTGAATAATCTCTATTTGTACTCAATAAACGATGGAAATGATCTGGTTCTTACCACCTTAAATTTTCTACAACCTACGTGCGAACAAGGCTTAAAAAGACACAATTAACCGTTAACTTCATCTCTCCCACTTGTTTGTTACAAATGAATCCAGAAAGCTTTTAATACAACGGCAGGATGGCCGAGTGATAACGCATTGGCGTGCCACGCAGAACGACCCAGGTGCGGCATCTCCTGAAAAGTTTTTTCGGGGTGCTGGACCCGGCCCAGCGATTCCCGTTCTTCACTATCCGGACCCCCTCCACGGGTATGGGTGCAGCCCTTGTTCGGAACTGGCCCCGCCCTTAGTAATCTCCCTCATTGGAAAGGGGAATAAAAGTGCAAAATAAAAAATACTGTATAAAAAGTACTAATGAACTTCGAAATGTAAGATCTTATATGTCCCTGGTGGATTAACGAGGACAATACAATATCAAAAGGAATATTTGTTTAGACGTTTCTACTGGTGAATGGCGGATGGCATCTTATCGGGGTTTGACTGTATGTATACATTGTAATTTCAAAATTCTATCCTACGATTGTTAGTTGATTTTGAAATTCCATAGAGAAAAGCTATAGAGAAAGAAAAATTTTGCTTTATTGAAACATTTATTTGTTATCTCAAGTTATTGCCATAGAAAATGTTTTCAAAACAAGGTTATATAAAAATAATTCATTCAAGAGTGTGATCATAAAAGATCAAAAATCTATAGTACTTATTTTATAAACATATACAACAATTAAATAAAAACTTGCGTTTAGATATATCAATAATTTGTAGTTTATAAAATTATGATAATTTAATTCTAATATTTCAATAACTAAATTAAAAACTTTTTCAAAAATTAATTTATTTTAAACAAATTATCATCATCACTGAACACATTGACTTGTTTTTGTCGATAAAAATATATAATTTTAAATATTTTTATAAAAATGTTTATTATAATTTTTTCATTAATGCTTCAATAAAAAATAAAAATGAATAAATCTGTTTAGTGAATTGAGCACATTATTTTTAAATATATTTTTAAACTTTAAAATACATAGAAATTATGTTAATAATCGTCATCATTTTTATCCAATATTATAATACTATATTTTGCAATTAAATACCACATATTTGTACCTTTTACAAAGACAACTAAATATAATAATATCAAGTATAATCTCCTGATAATTAAACAGATGACATTAGCAATATGTGATTTTAATATATGATACTATAATAAAAATATTAATATAAAAAATATTAAAAATATTCTTGTATCTTAGGATATACATCTTATTATCATGTTAATTACTAAATGACTGTGAATTGAAACTTGACTCAGCTCATAAATGAACTGTTATCTAAATTAAAAATTGTCTTAATTTCTCATTAGAATTTTACTCATAAAACCATAGACGGAAAGATTCTTAAAAACTGAGTATTAAGTTAATCAAGTTGACTGGGTATCAATTATATAAATCAACTTGATACCCAATCAATTAGTAACAGTTTTAACTGAGTAAGTTTTGTTTAGGAAAAATTAAAATTTTGTCGTTAATTTATTTTTCATAAAATTGATTAATGAGAAATTTATTGGTTTAAAAAAAATCTTACTTAAATAAAAACATAATATATTAAAAATATTGTTAATTATGTCAGATCGGAAGAGCGTCGTGTAGGGAAAGAGTGTAGATCTCGGTGGTCGTATTTTATCTGTGATTTATATTATCTGTGGGATAATCTTGTAAATCTAAGGCAATTTAAAAATATAATTTTTAATTGAAATATGTTAAATTAATTTGCTGTTTTTTAAGTGAATTTATGTAAATTTTTTGCAGTTACCGTGTGTTGTCTAACTGAAGAGGGCGCTAAGCCGAAATGCATTTTAAATACCATGGTTAACTGCTTTAAGAAAATTTTGATAAGTAATTTGGGATTCATATTTTAATGATTGTCAGGTCGGCGCGATGTAAAAAGATGTTTAATAAAGGCTGCGTTACAAAAAAGCCTTAAATATTCTTGTATCTGGTTTGTTTTATTCCTGGAATTCGGGAGTGAAAAAAGTAAATTTCTCTGGAATTCCCGACACCCGGGATTTTTATATTTTTTTACCTATGGGTCTTGTATTTGTTTTACATTAACGTTAGAATTGCTCTAATTGCATTTGTAACCTCCATGTGCAGTCGGCTGGATTGGCAACATGGAAACACTTTGGCTTTCCATTCTGGAGGGTCCGGGTTTGAGTGTTGAGTCCCATTTCTTGGAAAAATTTTTCATAGAATCCGGATACGATCCGTCGATCTTAATCCTCCACAAACCGGTTGATCCCACCTCAAGGATGGGCAGCCTATAAAAGGGCTTGTTTCGCTCTGTCACTTAGTACTCTTGCTAAGTAAAAAGTGACGTAAAAACAGATGAAAGAACATTCATACCTTAATGAACATTAATTAATTAATATAAAATTTCAAAATTTTCACATTATTGTCATTTTTCATTAAATGGCATGAAAAAATTACATTCGAATTTAGAACTCTGAGTATTTTCATGTGTTTATCAATTAGACATAAGTAAGATTATAGTGAGATCGAAAATATTCATTAAAATATATAAAATTTTCCAAAATAATATACTAATAAAATTTGAAATACGCTGAAATTAGTAAAATTGAGATACACAAAATCTATTTTCATATGTTTTAAACGTATTCTGAAAATTCCATACTGATATGTTAAATTTTTGACAAGATTTGAATTTAAACATATTTACAAGTCCATCACATTTCACTAGCTTTTAACCTCGAACCATGTCACTACCAGCTCGAACTACGTCGCTATAAAACTTCATCAATCGATTTTTAATAAAACTTTATGGCTGAAGTTATATAATTAATACTTAAAATAGCTGTTTAATATTCAAACATTGACGTTTGAATATTAAATAGTTATTCTTATATATATATTATATTATTTTAATAAAAAATAGGCTAAAATCTTTTTAGAAAAATTTTTAGAAAAATCTATTGCTATTGTCCTCCATGTTACTTCTTAAATATTGAATATTTTGTTGATTGGAAAATTTTCGGATTTTTCAATGAAAACATAAATTTTAATAATTTGATTGTTAATATGCACAATCTTATGCTTCTTTTTATTAATGCAATATCAAAAATAAAAATTAAATAATACTGCATATGGTTTTTAATGTCAATACAAATCACATAGTTACTCAGTTATTCTAATTTTCAATTCGAATTAACTTTCAATCTACTATTATTTTAGTTGATCAAAATTAAACTACTACCAAATAGCAAGGAAAATAACATTTATTCGCAGTCAAAAAAAAATTGATACCAGGAAAAGTATGTGGAATTCCCGGGATTCGGGATTTATAAATTTCTTGGAATTTCTCGGGAAATCCCAGAAGCCATTACTTGAAACTACGTGCCAATTTTTCGTTTATAGAATGATCATAATTTGGATTTAGCGAATGAATTAATAGATAATGCAAGTATCCCTCCTACGATACTGCTTCCTACAACACAGTTTCGCTCTAACACGATTTGAAAATTGCGGAAACCCTCATATAACACGGTACTTCTACAACATGGTTTTTATTTAACACATTTAGAAAATTACGTTTGCTCTCCTACAAAACAAACCATTTTCATTAATTTTTGTAAATCCCCACTAGGGACACTCATTGGGAAATACTTTGCTAAAATTAGTCATAAATGCAATTTCGCTAATTTGGTGATGAGAGGGACGATATGCTGTCTATTTTTTATTTCGATTTGTAATTGAGTTAATTGTCGCTCATTTAGTATTTAGTGTTCCAAAGATTCAGTTCTTGGATAAAAAATGTTTTTATTCTTCGATAGAGGAATGTGAAAGAGAAGAAAAACTTTTTATTCATAATTTTTTTGGGGTACATGTTAAGGAACGATTGTTTTCTAGCGGGTTAGATTACAGATTTAGTAAAAAAAGCAGCAGATACACAAAATTTAAATGCATAAAAAAGTTCAGAAAGTGAATTTTGATATTGCTAAACAAAAAAACGTTCTGGTTTTAACGAAACAAAGGTAAGGATGATACAATTATTAAATGAATTTATATAGGCTGCATACTTTTGTTTTACGTATATTGCTTTTTTCTTTTTTATGTTTCGTGTTATTAATATTCTTAATAGAAATTAAGTTTCTTATATGGAACTAAAGAAAGTTATTTGTTTTGAATTGGTTGAAATGTAACTCTCCATTTTGTATTGGCTTTGGGACTCATATAACACGGTTTCACACAACACGGTGATTTTCAGGAACCTATCTACCGTGTTATAGGAGGGATACCTGTATTAAAAAATCAAATATAAGAAAATGTATAAATTTATATATATATAAATTATGTTTGTTTGCTCTTTCACCGTTTGACCTCGGAATGAAATTATGAATGGAATTTTCCCGCGGGTGCTTAAAAAATTTTCAGGGGTGCGCAGTTTTTGCTTGTCATAATACATGTCTATTTTATAGGTAAGTGCTGCTATTCTTTACCGATAAAAGAGGTACGTGCTATTTTTCTTTACTGATAAAAGGATTCATGATTGAAAAAGTATGGAAGCTGTTAATATAGAGAAGCAAGATACGCATATCGAATTATACATTCCCCTTCATATTAAATATTCAAATGCAACTAATTTCTATCTGTTTATCATAGTTAAGACTTTAATTATGATTAATATATTCTTAAATATTGATATTACATTAACAATTTTTTTGTTTAATTAACTTTCTCAGAAACAATTAACAATTTTAACAATTTTTTTATTTCAATAACTTTCTCAGAAAAAAAAAAAAAACAATATTTTAATCTTCTACTGATATTTGGCGAGATTTTAAATTTTTCTCTTAATATTTAATAATCTTATAATAGATCAGAAATATCATATAATAATTCAGATCATCAACTGAATAATAATTATAATTATCTAGAGATTTTAATTAATATAATTATTATTGATGTTGATTATGAAATACCAGTAAATTGAATATTATCATTTATTAACCAATCAAAAATATTAAGTTTATATTATGATATTGATAAGTTTATTTTTATTATTCATATTCAAATATCATATAAAATTTCTAATTAAAAAAATTAATTCAATTACATATTTAAAAAATAATAAAGAATTGGAATCATTTATGAGCATTTTTATTATTTTATTCAAAATACATATAGTATCATCAAAATAAAAACTAATTGTGATCATGATAATTATAAAACATTTTCCGCAGCAATCAATGTCACAATTATTACAACTAGAAACTGTAATTGGATATTGTATTTTGATTGACTTAACCTTTTGGGATCAATTATTCTACTTCAAGGGACAATTTATTCCAGAAGAATAATTTAAAAACAAAATTATGGAAACATTCTGTTTCAGAATTTCATTTGTGATAAAAGATTTAAAACAAACTTTAATTGAAATTTAATAACTGTATCAGATTTAAAAGTTCCTCGATAGATTTAAATAATGTATTAAAATGCATAAATATATAAAGTTAAGATATGTAATGCTTTTATCTAATTATTTATTTATTTCATTCTGATATGATGTATTCTTTTTGCCGCCTGGTAAAGCATTGGCTTGTCTCCTGGTGAGCGAGTTCAATTATAGATCCCTTACCTCTAGATTTTCTCAGAAAGGATTCGGATCCGGTTTTTAAATCTTATTATTTATCTAACAGAAATTCTATCACGGATGTGGATGACCCAATGTGAGCACTGGAACTACCACACTGCTTAGAAATCAAGGTTAGAAATAGGCGTAAAACAAGAAAAATTGCCTTATAGTTAGTTTGAAAATTCTACGAGATGAAATTTTCTAAATTTTCGAAATGTATCTAAAAATGAGGTTAATGAACTTAATCTCACTTTTTAGATACATTATAATGTAATTGCGTTAATTCAGCATAATAGTAATCCAGGAAACAAAAGTATTCAATTAAAGGACTTTTTCATGATTCAACAATAATCAGAGAAAGACGTAGCTGTAATTCAGCAAGAATAAAATTCGTTCAAAAAAGAATTTCAATTGGCTGAAACAGTTTTATGGCATTAAATTGTTTCGGCCAATTTAAATTGAACTGACACAAAATTAGCTATTAAAAACAGCATCAGATGCCTTATTAATTCTTTGGACTGTTCAAAGTGTTGGTATATTATTGGAAATAATGAGACTTGAGATATTTGAGATGTTACAATTGCTCCCTATTACTGTCAGTCTATCTAATTCAAGATTAAAGTAATCTTTTTAAAAACTCAGATAGTATTATCCGTTTGCGAAAATAATGAGACTTGAGAAATTTGAGATGTTACAATTGCTCCCTATTACTGTCAGACTCCTCTATCTAATTCAAGATTAAAGTAATCTTTTTAAAAACTCAGATAGTATTATCCGTTTGCATTATGTAATACTATTTGTCAATGAATTTTATAATTACGATTTCTTGAATAACAAGCATTAATAATCACTTATTATTCATGCTTTAAAATTAAATCTCATTTTAATAATACTTTCGTTTTCTAAAATATATACAACTTGCAAAATAGAATTACATAATTAAATTTGACAGCTATTTCAATGTCCAAAAACAATCTGATTATATAATTCTAATGTATGAGTAATAGTGATATTCTTAGATTAATTACTAGAATTATAATTCATACTAACAATATTGATTGATCACTGTAAGCTTTTCTATTTTCTTATTACTAATACTTGAAATATTTATAATTACAAATTATAAAGATTAAAATATATTGAAATTCAATTTCTATCTACTGGAAATGCTTTTTTAAATTTTATTTTTATAAAATCAACGGAGCTATTTATGAAATATAGTATATATAGTACTAGTATGTAATTCACAAATCATATATACATTTGTGAATTACAGTACTATATGCATTTCTACATATGCATTTATGGGTTAGATTAGGTTATGTTAGTGTAGTTATGCCATCATATCGCATAAGCGATATGCTTTATCTGGAGACAGCCACTTGTAGAGCCCATTACAGGCTGGCCAATACGACTGATGGATAATTTTAACGGACTGGGACCGAGCTCGGACCCTTCCTGAAAAACTGGTAGTGTGGGGACTTGGATTTGAACTCAGAGTGGTAAGCCATACGTTTATCATGCAGCCATTTGGCCCAAAGTTCATTTTTTAATATATTCATAAATATATATGCATTTATGGATATATTAGAGAAAATGCTATCAGAAAAATTAATTATTAAGATTTTTACAAAATATCATAATCATTTTACTTATTCTCAATATTGCCATTTTCAGGCAATATTAATTTCTTGAATAATTCATAATAATAGATGCAATGCATAATCGGAATAAAGAATGCAGTATAGAAATTAAAAACATTTGCAATTATAGCATTTTATATTGTAATTATTTTATCTCTTTAAAAAAAATTTAAATTTTACCGTAGATAATTTTATAGATGCATGAAGTTATTTTTATGATAATCAGATATATTTCATTAAATACGTTTGATAGTTTAAAAAGTTTTGTTCTGAAAGATATATGTTGTCATTGAAAACTAATATATGATATGAAATATAATCCAAAGATATATATACTGCACTATATAATATATAAGAGATACAATTATCAAAAACTGTAAAAATTCCTATTTTAAAGAATGTGTAAGTTGAAAGTTTCGAGATATAAAAATTTCAGATTTGCAATTTATATCATTTTAAATAATGTTTTTCAGTTTAATAAAAGTAATAGTAAAGCATTTTAATCAAAATTTTATGCATCGGCCCGATGGCCACAATGGAAGCGTGCTGCACTTCCCACCTTGGAAATTTCTGCGTTCAATTCCTGGATAAATTAGATCTCCAAAAATTTTTCAGAGGGATTCAGACTATTTTTTTGTCAACAGATGACACCCCACTCCATTCTGGTAGAATACTATGTGGTGAGGCGAAATAAGCCCTTCCACAGGCTGCCCACCCCTGTGGAGGATCAGTCGGATTGTAGAGGACGGGATCGACGGGCCGGGCCCGGACCCCATGATAAATATTTTCAAGGGGTGGGACCGAGACTTGAACCCGAGTCCTCCAGAGTGGAAAGCCGAAGTGTTTCCACGCGGCAAATCCGGCCGACGGATTCAGACTATTGAACTCTATTTTCCATTTGGTAGCTGATCCCATTAGGATGTTAGGATGCCCTTAGTAGCACTGGACTGCTCCACCGCCTATTATCCGATGGGTGGGAAGCGGTAAAGCGCATAGAAAAAATTAAAATAATAAGTATATTGGAAAAAGCAAAGAAAATTTTTAAAAATTTAAATTTATTAAATTCTCTTTATTTTTCCAGTTTAATATATAATATATTCTCTGCCATAATTTTCTTGGAGTTCAACATTGTGGAGTCTTTGCCATTGTCCAGACTCAACCTCCCCTGTTGGATCCCCAGGTCCTCCAGAGTGGAAAGCTGAAGTGTTTCACGTAGCTAGTCTGGCCGATTTGTCTCTTGGGATTTGGTTGATGTGTCTCTCTTTTCCAGCTCTTGCTGTATGTCCAGCCCATCTCAATCTTTTGGACTTAACATTCTGAATTATTTTTTCTCTGCCATATTTTTCTTGGAATCAACATTGTGGAGTCTTTGCCATTGTCCAAACCCAACCTCTCCTGTTGGTATTTTGTTTTCAAAAGTCCAGAGTTTGTTTTCAACCTGAATAGAAATAGGCCAAGCTTCACTTTCATAAGTTACTGAAGGTAAAATAATTGTTCTATAAATTTTTAGTTTTAAGTTATTTGATATTGTTTCAGAAGAGAAAATTTTTTATAGGGAGTAAAAGGAAGATTTTCCACATTGGATTCTTGAATCTTTTTTTTCTGTTTTATTTGATTTTGATTATTAAGAGTGCTGCCAAGGTATTTAAATTTATTCACTTCTTCATATTCAGCATTAACTGACTTAATATTTGAAAGGTTGTGTTGATTTCTAGAAACTGTCATATATATTGTTTTGCTAATATTGACTTTGAAACCCATTTTCTCTGCTTCTCTTTCCAAGAGATTGATGTTAACAGTAATGTCTTCCTGTGTCTCCCCACCAGGCATACATCATCAGCATAGGCAAAGACCTGATGAAAACTATTGAGTATTATTCCTCTACCAGTTTCCCCCAACGTTCTATTTATTTTTTCAAATGCAAAATTAAATAGCATAGAGGACAATACATCTCTCTATTTCAATCCAAATATGACTTCAAATGTTGTAGATGTATAATTACCAATTCTCACACTGCTGATAGTATCTGTCATGCAAACCTTAATCATTTGAACCAGTTTTCTTGGGATATCAAACTTAATCATTATCTTCCACAATTCATATCATTTGATATTATCGTATGCTTTAGAAAAATCAACGAACAAGAGGTGGAGGTCTTGAGAAAATTCCATTCTTTTCTCCATGAGCAGCCTAACTGAGAAAATTGAATCTATTATGAATCAGTTTTTTCTGAATCCACTTTAATAGTCTCCAATGATCTCTTTTGCAAAAGGTATGAGCTTCTGAAGAAGAAAGCTAGACAAGACCTTACAGGCAGTATTCAGTAAGGCAATTCTCCTATAATTATTGCAGTCTGATTTCATTTTTTGAATATTGAGCAAATCAGAGACTCTTTCCATTGTTCAGGGATGGATTCTTTTTCCCAATTATGAGTATGTGGATTTCACTGTGAAGCTTTTCATCTGCATCTTTAAGCAGTTCTGAGTTTAAACCATCACTTCCTGGAGCCGTATTCTTTTTGCGTTTGCTAATGCTGAGAATAACATCTAATGAGGGCACAAGACAACAATTTCTGTGGTGTGGAAAGTCATCTATTCATTATCAACAGGCTCAAAATGCTGGACATTCAAAAGATCTTCAAAGTATTCAGCCCATTTTTTGAGTATTTTTGGTTGTGAAGTAATATGATTTTGATCTTTATCCAAAATAAAGTTATTTGTTGGTTGGAAATCATTTTTCCATTACTTAATATTTTTGTAAAGCTTGCATATATTGTTTTTCTTATGGTTCAATTCTGTTTCTTTAATTTGTTCAGATTGAAATTTTCTTTTCTTTTTTCTTAAAAGATATTTTGTTTCCTTACAGCATGTTCTATATCTATTTAAATTCTCTTCTTTGGGATCTTGTAGCCATTCCATCTTAATTCTTCTCCTTTCACTAATTTTTTGTTCACATTCTTTATTATACCATTCCTTATTCTTTCTTCTAACTACTGTACCAAATGATCCAAGTGCAGCCTTCCTGATGGTGTTGTTTACTTTATTTCACATTCCTTCAATATCTGTCTTTTTACATCTTGCTCAATTTCTATTTCTTTTAATTTGCCTTCAATTTTAGCTTTAAATTCCCCCTTAATTTCAGGATCCTTTAAATTCGCTGTGTTTATTTTGGCAATCTTTGTTTTCTTTTCCCTCTATTTAATCAACAGTTTTTCTTTCATTTGTGCAATAATCAGAAAATAATCCAAGTTTGTATCTGCTCCTCTATAGGATCTAATGTCTGTGATGGCTGTGTGTCTTTGGCAGTTCACTATTATATGATCAGTTTGTGTCAAATAATATAACCATTTTGTCAGTTATGATCCTAATGAGGAACGAGCTGCAAAGTTTCAAGGTGATTTGAAGTCATTAATAGTGTCTTACAGAGAATTATATAATGACCTAGCCAAAACACAAACACAATGATTAATAACTGAATTCATTCTTAAAATGACTGAAACTGAAACATCAGCATCAGAAGACAAGTGCTAATTTTATTCAAGAGATTACAGAAAAAATTTCATTAAAGCGGAAAGAAGACAATGACCAAGATATTTCTAGTGATATCAGTGATATTTCCGTCTTATGCAAATGTATGCATTTATTGTCAAAATGCGACAATAAATAAAATTTTGTTATGTGTAACTCATATTATTTTTCTTAATTTTTGTGTTTATGAATTAATAATGTTATTTTTCTTTTCAAATGATAATTTGCTTTATATACTATATTTTTATATACATGTGTAATCTTTATGAAATAAAAAGTGGAAGCATGTAAAAATGATAAGATTCTAACATGATTTTTCATATGATTTATTGTATTATTATTGCTGATTTTTTAAGTCTAGAACCAATCTTCTATTTTTCCACAGGTACAGTATATATTTTTTACACATATTTTTTGGGAATGTATCTATTGTGTAAAAACAGAATTGAATGTACACTTTCCTGGATCTATTTTGATTGAGAGATCATTTCTTTTGCAGAAACAATCAGACCTCAATGGATTGGCTTGTCATGAGGGAGAATTTGGATTTTGTTAAGAGAGTGATCAATCAATCAAATAACAGATGGACTATAATTTTAAGCCCTTCAATTCTGCAAGGCCAGATAGTATTTTGTTGGTGTAGGGTTAGATAGTTGGAATTTTTTTAACAACAAGGCTTTGACATCATGGCCTTGTTGGCCTTTATTTTATACCTAAGCCTGGGCATTGTTCTTATATTGAGGCTAAATCATCCAATCAGTCTGATATTGTTCTTTTTGAAGATGATGGAAAGGCTGTGGATAGATTTGTTAGAGATGGGGCTTTAATAAAGAATCCTCTTTTTTGCAGTCAATTTGCCTATCATTCTGACTAAAATGGTCTCAATGAGATTGTGTCACTCATTAAGAGAGCAATTAGATACTAAGAAATTGTCTTAGATGCATTTATTAATATTCAAGGGGCATTTGACTTGACTTCTTTTGAGCAAATTAGTCTTGCAGCATGGATTCTATTCAATGATTATTCATTGGATTGGTTCCAAGCTGAAATATATACTACACTCTATGAAGAGGAAGTTGTTCACAGTGTTTCTCCCCTTCTTTGGTGCCTTGTGGTGAATGACCTTTTAACTACATTCAATGGGAGGAGTTTCTTCACTGTTAGTTATGCTGATGACATAGTCATCATTGTGGTAAGAAAGTTTCTCAGAACTGTATCTGAGATGCTTCATACAGTTCTCAATACAGTTTTCAAATGGTGTGATCAGGTTGGATTGACTGTTAATCTGGCAAAGACTATTTAATTGTACCTTTTATTCAAAGAAGACAATTGATGGAATTTATTGAATCATCACTCTTTGGCAAAAGGTTACAGTTTTCTACTCAAGTCAATACCTCGGTGTTTTGTTAGACAAGGGCTTTACTTGGAAACCACATGTAGATTTTATTGTTAGGAAAGTATGTAGAGCCTAGGCTTACATATTTACTAATAAAGTATAGGGGCTTGTAGAGGTATTTTAGGTAAGATATGTGGACCTAAACCAGGATTTGTTATACTGGGTATACACCATTGTTGTGAAACCCATTATTTTCTATGCTGTCATTATTTGATGGTTAAGAGCTCTGCTTCAGATTTGCAGGACTGAACTTGAAAATATTCAAAGGTTGGCCTATCTGAACATCTCAGCTATGAGGAGTGCTCCTACTGCTGTTCAAGTCCTCTTGGGCATTCCTCCTTTGCATTTATGTGCTGAAGTTAGTGCCTGGAGGGTTATTATAAGCTTCTTTCTTGTGGGAGAAGAATTTCTTGGACCCATAAAGTGGAGCATTATCTTTTGAATAGGGCAAGTTACATAGTCACATTCTTGAAATGGTTAAAGATTACATGTAACCATCTCTTTCAGGCCTTTCATTGTTATTTTTCCCAGCTTGGAGGGTTGCAGAGGTGGATTTGGGCACAGTTTCAAGAGTGGACTGAATCTGGATTACAGATGGTTTTAAAATCACTATTTGTATTGGGGCATGGATTTACTACAAGAGAACAAGAATGTCTTAAATCTTATTCCCGAGGATAGTTTGCCACTATCTTTCAAGAAGAAATCTATGCTATTTCTGCATGTGTTTAAAATCAACACTTGTATTGGGGCATGGATTTACTACAAGAGAACAAGAATGTCTTAATTCTTATTCCCGAGGACAGTTTGCCACTATCTTTCAAGAAGAAATCTATGCTATTTCTGCATGTGTTTAAAATCAATCTTAATAGGAGATATGTTAATAAACACATTTATATCCTATCAGATAGTCAATCTTTGTTAAAAGCACATGATATCCCGCTTTTACTTGTAAACTTGTATGGGATTGTCATCTTCTCATTGAGGAACTGGCTACCAGACACAGAGTACAACTTGTTTGGGTGCCAGGGTACAAAGAGATTGAGGGCAATGAGATGGCTGATGGGATAGCCAAGGAATGGGTTTCTTGTTCCATTTATTGGACTTGAACCTGCCCTGGGCATAAGATTTGATACATTTGGGACAGATTGTCAGAGAGTGGTTGGCAGCTCAGCACCTTATCCACTGGAGATCTATTTGTGGATTAAAGCAAGCAAAAGCTCTTCTTTAGGTCCTTTTTTTACAGAGAATTACTAAATCAGTTAGATATTTCATAAGTTTTATAAATGGATATACTAATGATCAAAATAATTTCCTTTTAATTTTACAAATGGAATACTGTATTTATAATGATTAATGATCACTTCAGAATGTATATACGAAATATTTAGTATTTAAATTATCGCTATTTAAATTAATATTGCTATTTACAAAATAAGTCATTTCATGTATTGTTTATTGCAATAATAATATTTTTAAATAATTGATATTTGTTCAATATATTTCTATTATTATTTACAATTAATCCACAATAATATAATATAATTAATAAAGACGCTAAAAGTCATTGAATATTCTCCATTTGTAATTTAAACTCTGATTTTTAAAAATATTTTTACCATATTTTTATATTGTTTGAATTTAATAATTTGTAAATAAATTGATTATAATGGGAATAAAACTAGAATATATCGTTATCCTGCTTATCATAAATATTATTCTTTGTTATTTTTATATATATAAAATTACTTGATGTTTCCCATTTCGTCTGATCGCAAAATATCTTACAAATAAACATCATAGAATATTAAACTTTTAGCAAATTGTCCGATATTAACCAATTTATATATTTTAATTTTTCTAATTTGTAAGTAAACCTAACTCATACAGACCATTATGCGTTTCGGACTGTCTCTTGAGAATTTTTGAAAAGATAATATTAAAATATTTATATCACTGTGCAAAAAACATCATCTCTGACAATCAGCATTATGCAATGAAACATAGATCTACGATTTCAAACATGATACAGTTTACTGACACTATTTATAGAAATTGGGAAAATCAGTTAAGCACGCATGTTTTATTTTTGGATATATCTGCTGCCTTTGATTCTTTAGACATATTCAAATTATACAAAAAAATGACTTATGAATATGATTTCGAATACTTCTTCATTTACTGGATTATTTATTATCTTAAAAGTAGAATATATCAAATGCTTATTTCTAA
>AYEL01063215.1:0-14158 GCA_000484575.1 Olivierus martensii
GTAATTTTTTTATTATAAAAATATTCTATAAAATTACTATGTAATTTTCACTTCAAATACTGAAATTTTATTTCATATAATTTAAATAGAATAATTACAAAATTTTATTTTGTAATCATTTCTATTACATTGTAAGTTTAACAAAATAATTTATACATTTTCTTGATGTCAATATTACAATAAATATAGATGAAGACATTTCATAACCTGCAAAAAAAAAAATTATTATTTTATGTAGAATTATTTAAATATAAATTTATAGTTTTATATTATACATATTTATAGAAACAAAATGATTCTCAATTACAGATTTTAAATAGAAACAATCTATTCTATATCTAAAAGAAAGCTAAAATTATCATATGATTATTTAATCACAACCATTTTGTTAGAAATATATGACAGCCAGAAGGCACCAGGAGAGAATAGACTAGTATCATAGCTGTAGATCAAAAGTTTATTTGCTGCAAAGAGAATAGCTTCTTGTAAGGCATAAAAAATGTTATTCAAGAATTCATCGCCTTCTGAAAATGCATTAGAATGTGTTTTAATCATTCCAATTGCTTTAGTGGTATTCCATGTGCTACATTGCTGCATATAAATGATACTTTTTAGATTGTCACACTAATAGATGTTGGCAGGAGTAAGATCAGGCAATTGTAGAGGCAATGTAACCAATTCATTTTCCCTTATCTATTAATCTGAGTAATGCCTATATTTCTAGATGTCATAAAAATAACAGGTAGAAACTGTATCACAGTAAAATCACATTCTTTGGCATGTTGCCAATGATATGTTGTTCAGTAGTTATGATTAAATAGGTGAGATTGTATAATGACCTATATCTTGCTAATTATGCATCTACAATATTCATATACAATTGATACCTATATAACAGTGGTGTTCAACCTTTTTTTACTATGCAAGCTACTTTTCTATACTAAGTTATTCAGAGATCTACTCTCTTATAAAGATCGCATTTCCCTAATCTGATATCTGATTATGTACAACTATGCAGCTGCTATGATTATGTACAACTCACTCCCTTTGGAAGACCCACTCTCCAAGCCCTAAAAACTTTATGTATTTAAAATTTTATTTATCTTTCATTTATTACATTTACAATAAAATTACATTTATAATAAAAACAATTGTATTTATTACATAATGCAATAAATACAAGTATAATAAATAATTTCATTAATTACATTATTTTATATTTTAAACATAAGACTTCAATAACAAATACCTTTGAAATTATCATCTATCTTTTATAACAGTATTCATAAAACAAGATGTTCCCTGTTCTAAAATATCTGGTAATACATTGGTAGTTGGATTACTTTCAGCAATAAATTCTTCATCCTTTTAAATTCAAATAAAATTGCATATTTAAATAAACTTAAATATATAAAATCAAATGCGTTAAAAAAAATATTTTGAGGTATTTATGTATGTGCCACTTTAAATCTTAAATTATTCTTATTTAACATATTTAAAAAAAAATCTTTCAAATAAAATATTGACTGATACTAGTATTAATATAGTAGTGTTTAATTGGGTATATATTAAGCAATAAAATATTTATGAAATCATTGTTATTAAATTATCAAGACATCTATCTATTTTGTAAATGGAAACATTTTTAGATTAGAATTGCAGACAGATGTGAGATGTTTAATAATACCTAATAGATTTTTTTACTACTGTTATTGAAATTACGTATCAATGATGTTTGCCTTACTTTGATATTTTAAAGTGAAAACTGAAATATTCGAATAAAACTTGCGTCATCATTTATCTCAAAAGTTGATCTTTGACTTTGATATATTTTCAGAATTCATGAGTCAATGAACAATTTACAGATTACAAAATTAAAAATAATTTAACAGCATAATGTGATAAAACATTGTTGCATGTTTCATGTCAATATTTTTGATATTTTTCTTTTATAAAATATTCCTTTAAGAATTTTTTTGCAGTCTCCTAAATAGCTAAAATTTTCAAACATTGAATTCATTTCTATCATTGTAATATATTATTTGTTTGAAAAAATTTAATTATAATTTTCTGTTAGGAAGAAATATCTAGCTATAAGCAATAAACTTAATATACTTATCCTTTTGCAAATAAAATGTTGTATATTATTTATGCAATATAAATAATATATAATAAATTTTGGGTAGTTTAGATTATGAATAGCTTTAAAGTTTTTAATGAACCAATTAGGAGCTACTGTAGGGTGGGCAAAGACATGATATGGAAATTAATAGGCAAGTTCAACATCTGAAAAATCTAAAGATGTAAGAACTAGAAATGATCTCAGAATAGGCTTCCAGATACAATCAGAAGGGTTTTTTATTATTATGCCCCTTTCCAATCAGGGAGATTATTAAAGGGTGGGGCCAGTTCCAACCATGGGCTGCATTATTATTATCCAGTCTTTTGCCTAATATTGTTGATTGTATAGTCTGACAAAATAATTTTAATTAGAACAACATTTATTGATACAACTGCTTCACTCATTTCTACATTCAATATACGGTCGATTCTTGTTATTTGCAGCAGTTACATTCTGCAAATTCTTCATGAACATTGAACCATTGTGCCTATGGGAAATATAGAGTTAGGTTCCTTCAAATCTTTCTTCCCAACATTTTTCATACTTGCTTTATGTGTGATTTTTTGTTTAAAGGCACCGTATTTAATGTGTATTACATATTTACAAATAATTATAATATATGCAGTGTACAGTACTATATATATATACATTATAATTACAGTAATCTTTTATTTAAATTTTAAAAACACTAACTATAAATAATATTTTATTTTTGATGGGTAATTGTTTGATGTGGCAGCTGATACACTGTCAAAAACAGCATCAGCCTTGTCTGCATTGCTTTCTGCCTCAGATCTTACAAAATCTAAGCATAAGGAACAAATGTACAGGAAGTTAGGTGCCTAAATTTAAGGCTGTGTTCAAGCATAGGATCATATTCTTTTGTGGGACCTGCAGATGATATGAACAGGGTTTTGGCCTCCTGTAGTCTGTGAAATGAGTAAGGATAGGTAATGAGACTTTTCCAGCTGAATGACACAGACTATATTTGGTAAACAAACAACTTTCTTTTATTAGAGAAATTCTATATTGGTAACAGTATTTTCACTGCTCAGCAGGAGTCTGCAAATAAGATGAAAGCACTGTGGAAATCAATTTTATGGTTACAAATAAATTTTCATAAATATGGAGTCAACGAATAATGAGAATCAACTATAAATAATAATTATATTAATATGTCCTTTAATCAATTTTTGAATATTCCCTTGTTATAAATTTCTTGTAAATGTGAGGTAATGCTTGCAAATCAGGATCTCATAAACTTATTCTTTATTTTTGATAATTACATAATATCCAGTTTTGTTAATGCTTAAATTTCTGAATGATAAAAAAAACCTAGTTTACAAGATCCCCATTCTAGTGCATATCAAACCTATATTCCAAACAATATCAAGAAATAATGCTTTCTCTGCAATGTCTTCTGTGTTGATAAACAGTAACATCGACGTATTTTAATGCCCAATATTTTTCATGGTTTTCCAATCTTGTCAAATTATTAGATGGCATACAGTTTAACCTCCAAAACTTGACCACCCAAAGGACTGAAGGAAACTGGTCAGTATACGGAGGTGGTCAACACATGGAACAATAATTAAATGTTATATAACTCGTGATTTTTCATTAATTATTAAGCTATTATTAAACTATATGACACATACATATGCTTCATTTTATTGTGCAGCTTTTATTTGAAAATGTCATATAGAAACACATATAGTGAAAACATCGGAAAATTATTCATACAATACTGTATCATACAACATTAATACATTTACTTATGTCTTGTTTTTTCATGGTTTGATCATTCTTTCTGAAAAAAAAGTATTGATTTTAATCTGTTTCTTTTTATGAAGGTAAGCAGAGAAAGCTCTCTCAATGTTGGCTACATAATTCAGCATACCTGGGCATTTTTCCATGTCAAATGACTAATTGCATTATCAAATGATTGACATCCTCTTTTGCCATATCTGCAATTTCTGTGTCCTCCTCACTAAATCTTCTGTTTCATCAATTTTTTCCAGTATTTTTTTGCTTGGCTGTATTTCAGTCAATACTGATTGGAAAATTACTACCAATTCTACATTTCACTTTTCTTGCTCTTGATATACAGTAGATTGGACTCAACTGTCAAGTTATAGAGAGTAAGTTAATAGTGTGTGTCATGTTCCAGGTGGTCAAGATACAACTTATAGAGATGGTCAATATAGAGAAGTTGGCTTTCTATTATGTACATATGGTGTATGACTGGTCTACAAAAATTAGGTCAATTTAGAGAGGAGATCAATGTAAGGAGGTGGTCAACTATAGAGGTTCCACTGTATTTATTTTGGTACACATCATGAATCATTCATATATATGATACAATTAGCTGAAATATATAAGGGTGAGAATATATGGGCTGAATCTAATCTCCAGAAAAAAATCTGTATCTGAATCTAAAACTGATTCTGGAATCCTCAGATAGAATAAAAATGTCTTTCAATGCCATGTATCTAATATTGATGTATTTATATTTTAAGTAGTGACATCTTAGTTTTACTAAAAATAAATATTTTGTGTTTTATTGAACTGATCTCAAATCTAGTTGAATTGCATCTTTAAAAATAAAAATGGGTCCATTAAAAAAAGGGAAAAATTGTTTTTTTTTTATAACAGTTCCTCTATTAATAAATATGTACATCGAACAAGCAAAATGATGCCTAATGGACTAATTTGGAATAAATTGTAATTTTAATAATTAAAATTTGGATTAATATCAGTTAATTATTAATTTATAGTTTTAGTTTTATTTAGTCAAAATAAAAACTAAGAATCAGGCTGGAGTTTATTGATTCTTCAGGTAATTCAATATCTTACCTAGTTTGAAATGAAAATTTGCCAAATTTTTATTTTAAATTGATTATATAATTATTAATTACATACAGACAATCCCCAATTTATGTAGGTGGATCATTCAATGAAGCTTATGTAAGTCAAAACATATGGATTTTGAAACATATGTTATAGATTAGTGGGTGATAAAGGTTTAATATTAAAAATAGTTATATTAAAGAGTGAGACAAACTGCATGGTAAAGAACTTGCTTACTATCTTAGAGAATCCAAATTCAATTCCAAATCCCACATCTTCAGTTTTTTTGGGGAAGGGTCAGATTTGGCCCAGGTTTTTAACTAAAATTAGCCTACATAAGTATGAATCTATATATTTCAGATCTACGTAAATCAGGGATTGCCTGTAATCTATTCAAAAATAAAGATGAATATAATATCAAATTTTATTAATGCTTAAATTTCAGAGATTATAAAAAATGGCCTTAAATGTTTTTATTACTGTAAAAAAGATTTATATAGGTTTCTGATGTGCCATGAGACATCAATATCTCATTAACACATCAGAAACCCATTTTTAGCATATTGATTGGGAAGCATTACTTAGATTAACACATGCTAAACAGTCTTCACTTATATTATTATCATTTAAAATTACATGAACCAGTACCAAGTATTGCCTGGCCAGGAAAAAATATTAAGGTTGTAATCAAAAAGTTTAAAAAATATTTCTATAATTGAATATATTTATTAATTTACCTCAATTTCATTGTGTTCTTCCTTCAGATGTTCATAATGCCTGAATAAAGGTTCAATTTTTTTGCCTGAACTAATATAAGAAACAATTTTATATAAAATACACAGTATTTATATTCATTAATTATTCCAAGTTTATATAAAATATATATTTAACTTACTTTTTTAAAATATATGGATCAAATGGAAAAAATGAATCTAACTTTGTTATGTTTATTGATTGCATTATTCCACAAGAAGTCCTTGCAACAACAGGAATTACACTACGATTATTTTGTTCAATGATTGTATAACAATAAACTATTTGATAATTTTTAGTAATTTTGGCAAAATTTGTTACTACTGCTGGTGCACATACTTTTAAAGGATTTAAACGACAATTAATTATCCTGTCAAAATTTAATTTTCTAATATATTTCATTCCTGTAAAAGTAAAAAATTTTGAAATGCTCATTTATAGATTTCTGAAACAATTATAAAGAATAACAAACAGACAAATGTTTTAATACTTCAATTTATTCATTAGTTCATTAGAATTAAATAATAAAAAAAATACATTTTATATATGCTAACTTTTAATTACAATTATATTAGATAAAAGATCATATTTAAAATAAGGCCTGCAAACTTAATATTAAAAAATATAAATAAAATATTTAACATTAAAAAATATAAAATATTAAAATTCAGATATTAAAAATTCAAGTGTCTTTAAAACCACATAACAATTTCACCTTTAAGGCTGCATGTCCATCTGAGAGAAAAACTGTCCAATTATAAAGTTAGCATTTCATTACTCACTACTTGAAATATATTCACTATTTGAAATAGTGCCATAATATGTTAACTGTGTAATTTTATATTATATTGGTTGCTAAAACATTGTTATAATAATGTTTAAAATTCTTGAAGAGTTTTTGAAATTTTCTGAAATTAAAATTTTTATATGATTAGAAGCAAGCAATAAAAATCAATAAACTTATAATTATGGAAATTAGGAATATGGAATATTTTATATCATTTTTCAAGTAGACACTTTATGAATTGTATCATAAAAATGTTAAAACAAATAATACTGAATATCTGGCTTTTCTTTAATACTTATCAATTTAAGTACTTAACTTTATTTAATGAATAAATATATTTTAAAATGCTTATTTTTGTAATGTAAATTTGTAAATAATATTCAACCCCTTTGAATAATTATCAATATAAATGCACAATCAAATTATGAACATTCATATTTATGAATGTGCTATTTTATTTTCAAGTTTTACAAAATTTCCAAAAACTCTTGAATTTTAAATATTATGATAGCAAGATGCTTTACCAATAAATATAATGTAAAGCTACTTAATTAATTAACATATTATGGCAATATTTCAAGATGGTGGAAATTATGCCAAAAAAACCCTTTATTCAGAACTTATTAAAATCTTTAAAATAAGAAATTTCTAATTGGTACAATTATGAAATGTATTATAAAAAATATAGTGTGTGTACTGGTTTAAATATTTCTGCATACTATGTAACAGTGGTTTCAAAGTTATGAATTTTTCAATGTGTGTATGAAAAACAAAGATATAGATAATTAATTTCTCATAGACAAAGCCTGGAGTTCCATTTTAAAAATTACAATATTAAGTAAAAGTCAACAAAATCAATAGTATATGATTAAGCAAAGATTATTTATTTAAATAAATGAAAATATAGCTTTTAAAATCAAGAAAATTATAATAATAAAGAAATTATTTATGTCATATTAAAGTTTAAGAATTTTTATTCTTCATTATTATTGACAGCTAAGTAGATGAACTTTAATGCAGACAATCCAAGAACAAATTATTTACATAATATACTGATAAAATCAGATGATGTGCTATTTCTACTTCTTGGTCATCATTTTGATTTTCTGATTTTAAAGTAGATGATAAGAGAGTTTTTGCTACAAAATCAATTGTATTGCATTTTATACCTATGTATGAATTTAAATACCTTTTCATGATTGTTTAGGATTTATTTATTGCAATTAATGTTTATATTTTCAAATATTTTAATACTTCATATTTGAAAAAAACTCAAATCTGGGAACTCATAAACCAAGAATTACCTGTAATATAATACAAAAACAATGTATTTGATATTGCCCAATGTCAAATACAAAATGATAAATTTGAAATACATATGAATTTTTAAATGTATTATTATTATTAGATAATATGAACAGCATATTAAATTAAAATTGTTAAATTATTAACATTAAATATTAAAATAATTTATTTATTTTGTGGAAATTATTTAATTATAAACATGATTATAATTACCTGTGTCATGCCAAGGACATGATTTTGGGTTGTCTGAAAAGTCATGACGAATTTTTTCTATGTTTTAAAAAGTGTATGTATTTATATAAAGAACAAAGATTAATCAAAGATATATTGCCCATTTTGCTCAATAATCCTTTGCCATCTTTAAGGGAACTTCATAATTCCTTGTTCATAAAAGGACTTCGCTTTATCAGCGAAAAACTGAACAAGGTACTGATTTACAGCCTCATTTGAATTGAATGACATTCATAATTCATAATAATTCTTCATAATTCCTTCCTGTTCATAAAAGGACTTCTCTTTATCAGCGAAAAACTGAACAAGGTACTGATTTACAGCCTCATTTGAATTGAATGACATAACACACAAGGAGTTTTGAAGAGAGCGAAACAAGTGGAAGTCTGACGGCACAAGGTCAGGCGAGTATGATAGGTGTGGTAACATATCCCATCCAAGCTCTGGTTTGGCGGGTAATCAAAGGTATGTGTGATCTTGCATTGTCGTGATGGAAAACAACTCCTTTACGATTAGTAATCTCTGGATATTTCTGGATGACAGATTCATTCAAAATGTTCAATTGCCAACAGTACACTTCTGAATTGATTGTTTGGTTCCTTGGTAGAATCTCGAAAAACATGACACCTTTAAAATCCCACCATAATGAGAGCATACTCTTCCTCTGATGAATGTCTGCTTTTGATGTTGTTTGAGGCAGATGATCATGCCAGGACCAAGACTGTTTGTGCACCACATTGTTGTAAGCAATCCACTTCTCATCACCAATTATCAATCGTTTCAAAAAAATATCATTTTCCTAATGTTTAATGAACATGTCACAGATTTTTATGCGTGCCATCAAATGAACTTCTTAGAGTTCATGAGGAACCCAAATATCGAGCTTGCTTATGTATCCCAGCTTCTTCAGGTGGATGTGAATGGTTGAATGATGGATGTTCAATGTTTTTCAATCTCTCATGTATGTAACAATGTTTTGACTCAATTAATGCCTTTTTATTTTATTTTCATCAATCTTAGTTGGCATTCCTGACTGAGGACCGTTGTTGAGGTCAAAGTCATCAGCATAGATTTTTGTGAACCATTGTTGGCAGTACAGCATTGTCACTGTAAACTTTATGCTACTTTTCACAAGCTTGACATGCGTTTTTATCTTTACAGAAGTAAAACAATAAAATATAGCGAAAATGCAAAGTTTGGTCTTCCATCTTCAACTTGTCATAAAATTTGTAAAAAAATAAAAAAATGGATCAATTTTTTTTAAATGAAGCTAAAACTATCAGCTGTTAAATGACAATAACTTTACATAGATGTGAATAACTCTAATGCTTCCAAAAATGAACAATTGCCATATATTATGAAAATGCATCATGACTTTTCAGATAACCCAATATAACTATGGTTGTATGAATAAATAACCTTGGATGTCATATCACCAGAGGCTAGAGATGTCATGTACCACATTAGGCAGGGACAAACATTAGAATTTTAAAATTTCTATTTGGCTCATCCTAATCAATTTATTGCAGGTGTGTTTAGACTTTTTGAAAAAGGAGAATAATTAGATGAATTAGAATTTTTGATGATGGTTCCTAAACGTTTTTTTGGCTGAAATTTATTTTAAATGGTTTTACAAAAATTTATTTAATTGAATATTTTTTACAAAATTCACTTTTTTCTCCCCCCTTTTTTTTTATATATTCTAGATTTCTGTATTAAGTTGTTCTGATTACAAGTTGAATTATATATCTCTTTATATGGGTAGTTAATTAATAAAATTTTTTCTAAAAATTAATTTTTTTATAGGATGAACTATAAAATTTTGATATTTAGAAAAATATAGATAATACCAAAATATTGCTTAATTCTGTTAAAATAAAAAATATTTTTTTTTATTAATCATTGATGTTTTTCTTCATTTTCACTGTATTTTTGTCAATAAAAATACAAGAAAATACAAATGTAAATAAAGATTCATTGTTAAAATAGATATGACATTTTGTTTTATTGCAGCCACTCCTTTTTACAATTTTCATTAAGCCTATTATATTGCAGAAAGCATGGTATTGGGAGTAATGTGAGAGTAAACCATCAGGGGATCCAATTAGAGCTAAATAAAGAATATTATGTATAAGAGAGGAGGATTTTTGTTTATGTTAAATATTTTTGATATAAATTCAATATTTATAAAAAAATTAAAAATAATTGAAATGAAGAAAAAGCATATCAGTAAATATAAATTATTAATAATAATGACAATATTTCAATAAATTTATGTAAATTTTGATTTACATAAATTTATGTATTTTAATTTTCATTCATTAACTCTTTCGCGAAACGAGCATCAAAAATCTCCCGTCTCAGCATTTTTTTATAATTTTATTAAAAATTTACATATTTTAATAAATTGCGATATTTTCGTTATTTTTAAGGTTAGGTACTTGAAATTTTCAGGATATGGTCCTTTTATCATATAGTTTCCGATCGTGTGAAAAAATTTTCAATTTTGGCAAATTTGGCCCTCTAAATTAATTTAATTCTGTATACCTCGTTTTTCAACTAAAAAAATATTATTTTTAAGTAAAATGAAATAATTTTTGGATGTTTTATTCTCTAACCCCTCTAAGGATATATAAATAATAACAATTTGTTTATTTTTAAAGAATATCTACGTTTATTCCAATTTTTTCACGCTATATTGAATTGTAAAATTCAGCTGTATTTTTCATCCAATAATCATTGATTTTATTATATCATTACTCTATATGGTGTTTCTGAATAGTCTTTGACAAATAAAAGGACAGGGGAGGGTTTTCCAAAGGCCGGATAATTGTTTATGGTCGAGCGTAATTGGACTCCCACACAGACGCTGCTACGGTCTGTTTGGTTTATGATATAAACATTCTGCTTTATTTTTGTCTCTTATATACTTTTCATGTTATTTAAAAGGTTATGTGTATATATATATATAGAAGATTCTATATCATTATTTTCATTTATAGTTTTTTCTAAAGTGACTTCACTTAATTGGGATTGCTGATAGTTCCAACTGTAGAAGATGTCAAAGAGGAGATGAAACTGTTCTTCACATTTTGTATGTACATGTAACCCTTTCAAGGCTAAGGTATGATTGTCTTGGGTTATTTTTTCCTGCACCAGATCTTTTTAGTCCCATTGAAGAAGACATAGTCTTTTGTGTTAAGACAGGACTTCTTACAGGATCATCTGGGGTCCAGGAATGGATTAATCCATTTTACATTAATTCCTATGGGGAAAATAGTTTCGGTTTGTGAACAACCTTTAGGAACAAATTAAGTTTGTGAACCAAGGTTTGACTGTAATGTTTTTTCAAAAATGTATTTATTTTGAATTTAAAATGTTCTAGAATGGTTTTCTGTTAGTTAATTCTAATATGTGGTACTGGTGATGGTCTTATGATAGACTGAAAATATTTTAAAATAAAAGCTTTTTTTTGCATTAACTATGTGACTGCTGGCCTCCCACATGACAATTGCTGTACTAATTATTCATAACTTTATAAATTATTATATCGAACTCACCTTTTCATCATACTGCAAGTATTACATATCATTAGAATCCTTAGAGTATGTAGTTTCATAATATTTTTATCTAATTTACCCTTCATATTAGGGCCGAAAACTTATCAAAAAATCATTGTTTATTTTCTTATGAAAATTACTGAAATAATAAGTTTTAGCATGCTAGTAAAACTTAGAATATAAAGAAATTGATAAAATTCATATATAAAAATTTCATCTGATATGTTCTAAATATAGCTTTAAAATTTCATAGCAATACAGTGGTACTTTGGTTAATGACTAATCTGTACCAGGATTACCGTCATTAACCAAAATTATTGTTATCCAAGGTGCGATTCCCCATAAGATTTAATTGAAAATTGATTAATTTGTTCCTGCTCTCCCCACAACCATAGTACATATTAAAAATGCATATTAAACTCATTTAAAATGATATCTTTACAGCTCTAAAAGCATGAGTATTAATATAACTTTATAAATTACACTCAGATTCTATATTACACAATTTTTTGTTTTGTTTAATCTGAAGTGCTTTCAGCATATACATAGCCCTCTTCAGCAGTTCAAACTTTAACCATTTTTCTTAAAAACAGTTAAAGTTTGTACCGCTGAAGAGGGCTATGTATATGCCGAAAACACTTCAGATTGAAAAACAGTTAAAATTTGTACTGCCGAAGAGGGCTATGTATATGCCGAAAGCGCTTCAGATTAAACGAATAAATATATATATTATAATATCAAACTTTAACCATTTTTCTTAAAAACAGTTAAAGTTTGTACCGCTGAAGAGGGCTATGTATATGCCGAAAACACTTCGGATTGAAAAACAGTTAAAATTTGTACTGCCGAAGAGGGCTATGTATATGCCGAAAGCGCTTCAGATTAAACGAATAAATATATTATACTGTAAGTTATGAATAAAATATTTTAAAATTTTAATAAGATATTTTAAAAAATATATTCTATTGTGTTTTATATCTGATTGTGCTTTAATGATTTGTGAACTTTGAATATATTATATGTAAGCAGTTTTTAGTTATATCATGGTCTATAAATATATATGATCATCAAACTTTGACATGATTGCTGTAAGATTTTGAAATCCCGTCACTAGAGTGCGCTGCGTATCACATAGGGCTAAAATTCTGGATATACAGAGCTTTACGTAGCTGAATTCGTACTTGTAACCTGACCTAGATTGTTGTTAGAGAAGTAATTTATAGGGCTAAAATTCTGGATATACAGAGCTTTATGTAGCTGAATTCGTACTTGTAACCTGACCTAGATTGTTGTTAGAGAAGTAATTTTATTTATTTTTGACGAAAAATGCCAATATGTTGTTCTGTGCCTGGCTGCAATTCAGGATATAGATCCTTAAGGAAAAACATCATATGTTCAAGGTAAAACAAGGAAACTATGAGCAGCTCTATATCTGCTATGATAAATGTTTATTAACCAATGTATTACTCCTGGCAGCAGATGTGATATCTCATATTTGGAATTTTATTTTCGGTATGAGATCTATAAAAATTTTCAAATTCTTCTAAACAACAGAATTATTTTAGATTTCAAAAACCATTTCGCAGGAATTATTGGTCCTCTTTAGCTGATGTTCTTTTATCCCTAAATTAAAAAAAACTGATATACTGTATATAACTTATATAATTAACAAGAGTAGAGTATTTTAAATATAAATAAAGCTAATTTAGATTTAATAAATAAAATTATATAAAACTCATCACAGAAAAATAATAGAAATGTGCTTGTTTCATAAATAATGAGAATATTCACTATTATATATAAACAAGTTTCATATTTTTATTTATTTTATTTGTATTTATATTTAAAATACTCTACTCTTGGACATTATATATATCAGTTTTTTTTTAATTTAGGGATAAAAAAATATCAGCTAAAGAGGGCTAATAATTCCTGTGCAATCTAAAATAATTCTGTTGTTATGGTGTATACTTTTCTATATTGAAAATAAATCTATTATCTGCAACTTTATCGATAACTTCGGACGCAATCGGCCGCCGTCCTCTTCCTGGAGCCACAGACAACTCGCCAGTCCGTTCGAACTTCTGAACCATTTTTCGTAGCGCAGGCATCGACATGGGCCCTCTTCGCAGCCCTTTAAGGCGACGATATTCCCGAAGTGCAGCAGGACTATTGCTGCCATTCTGATAAAATAACTTTATCAGCAGCGCACGTTCCTTCTTCTCCAAAGCCATAATGAAGATTGCTTTTCCTGCACCTGCTTACCGTATTTAAGGTTCGAAAGCCAATCGAATTTGCATGCCGTTCCTACTGACAGCGCGCTTTTCGAATTTCCATGCCGATCTAGAGAGCCTACAATCAGAGAGTGGCCATACGGGAAATAATTTTTTATTGGACACTTACAGTCACGTGACTTAGATCGCCATTATTTTTCCAAACAAACTATATTCTGTATTGGATTTGTATGCTTTAACGTTAGTTTTTCGAGATATATCGTTTATCATCTAACCTTTATCGAAAATTAAGGTAAGTGATCTTATTAAATGACAT
>AYEL01063216.1:0-15783 GCA_000484575.1 Olivierus martensii
ATTACTTATTACATCATATTCTGTTCTTAGAGAAAACTATTGTAAAGGATGTTAAAAAATAAAACTAAAATAACAAAAATAGTTTTGAAAATTTTCAAAATTTAAGCAATACATTGTAAAAATGAAGAAAAAATAAATTAATATCAGTGTCATTAGGTCTATTTGAAATTTAGTTTTATTTTTAAAATAAAACAACAAATTTAATAAAACAAACTACAAAATTAATAAACACAACACCATACAATGTTAAACAACAACTACGTCATTTAATAAGATCACTTAAATAAGGAAAAAATATCAATAGATTTTACGATATGAAAGCAATTCCTAACTCGTAATACAATGTACTGTACATATTTCAAGTCATATTTAGTTAATAAACTAAAATATTCTAGCAAGAATATTTTTAAATTTTATTGTAATTAAAATGTGTTTCAGAAAATTTTTTCTTTTTTTTATATATACACACACTAGATGTAGAACATTTAATCTCTATACATGCACAGAGATCAGTGATATGGAAACGTTTGGAAAAAACAGGGCGGCTAATCCTAGTATGGCCACTCTCTGCTTGTAAGCTCTCTATGCCGATCCTACTGACAGCGCCACCTGTGGCCAAAATTTGAACTATTTTTTCGTGTAATCCTCTCCCGCATGATCTGGATTCTGAATTTCATTGCTATATATGAATTACAGCCGTCTCCAGAGGGCTCTGAGTAGGGAAACTTTAATTATAACCACCCTGTATAAGTTTTATTTATTTTTGTTGTTTTATATGGACAAATAAGAACGACGATATAGCTATCGAACGTAGGCCGAGTTATAGAGAAAGGAAAAAGCACGTGTTTACTGCAAAAGGCAAAACTTTATTGTAACAAAAAAGGTTTCTGTACATAAGGGGGAGGAGGCGGTATGCTCCAGATGTGACAGGGAAAACAGTACAATAAAACTTAATTGATGTGTTTACTTGTTTACTTCTTACTTTTGGAATGTGGAATGTTCCAACAATTTTATTCTTAACATTACATATCGACTGCTTGATATAAATAATTCATTTGTATTATTAAAACTTTTTTCATTATAATTTTATATACGGTACAATAAAACTTAATTGATGTGTTTACTTGTTTACTTCTTCTTTTTGGAATGTGGGATGTTCCAACAATTTTATTCTTAACATTACATATCGTCTGCTTGATATAAATAATTCATTTGTATTATTAAAACTTTTTTCATTATAATTTTATATAGATATGTATAAAAATTTTCTTTAATTTTATGTTTTTTTCAATGACAACTTTACAATAGAATTAATTTTCTACTTACAATAATTCTATGCATATCTAATAACTCCCATAGTTCTTTTTATATATTGAAACGAACATCTCCTTAAAAGCTGTTATTCTTTTTCATAAAATTTTATAAAATTTAAAGAAAATTTTTACATTTATATACATAAAAATTTATGATATATAATTTGCACTTCATAGATATTTTCTTGATTAATATGGACAAACATGTTCTTTATAGTCTTTAAAAAGACGTTATAACAGCAATATATCACATCCATATCGAAATGATAAGAACATTTCTAGATTTCGTTTTCTAGATATACCAATGATATAAAACTTTAAGTAGTACGTTGATTTAGAATTACGAAAATTATCAATTTTTTCCAAAAAGTTTTTTAAAATAAATTTAATATATTATCTAGTTATTGATATATACTTTATAATTTTTTTATTAATTAAATTTATTGTTTAAATGTAAGTAACATAATAAAATTCATTACATATAAATAAATTTTTTTTTGATAAATTAATTTCAATTTATATATTGTAAAATAACTCTTTTTTAATGAGAAAGTGCATAATAATATTAAACTTTTCCTTTAATATGGTTAGAATAATGAAAAATTATGTATCTCTGCAATTTTGACTGTAAACTTTTACTTTTTTTTTTTGCATCTTCTAAGTGGCATAGACGGAAAGCTATTGAAAAACTGAATTTGTTTATTTTTCTTTAATATGGTTAGAATAATGAAAAATTATGTATCTCTGCAATTTTAACTGTAAACTTTTACTTTTTTTTTGCATCTTCTAAGTGGCATAGACGGAAAGCTATTGAAAAACTGAATTTGTTTGTTAACTTGTTACTTCCCATCTACCAGTGCAAATATTTTTCCAAGTTACTAGAAAGACATTTTACAAACTTTTCTTCGTATATCCATTCAAATTTTTAACGTTAACTCTTCTGACCTATTTTATTATTTTGTATCAATAATTCAAGGAAATGTATTATACGATTGGATTATCAGTGGTTTAGGATGGGAAGTCTGATAAGAGTTTCCAAAAACTTGATGATCGATATAAAATAATGTATTTTAAAATCCACATCGCCAAACAAAATACTTTTGAAGACCTTTGAACTGCCTTTTAACATAAGCAATGCAATTGAGATACACGATGTAAAAAGAATTGAAATATTAATTAAAAAATCCCTTATAAAATATGTGCGAAATAACAAGGAATCAGAAGAAAAACAAACTATACAAGAGATTCAACAACCTAGCAGTGATAGAAATTGCAAAGTGGGTAGAAAAACTAATCATAAACAAAACTGATATCCCTATTCTGAGTTCTGATTTTTTTAAAACGGTTTAAATTTCAACGCTCCAGATAGACATAAATATAAAGGTATATATTCTTCTAATAGAAGAATAAATAAGTAAAAGAAAAAAATAATACTAAACAGTCCTTACAACAATTGTGCTTTAAAACAAGAATTATACAAAATAATGAAAAATAACAATACACTAGCTCGAAAAAGTAAGAAACCACATCGCCCTTTGAAGTGCCTGTATAAGCATTAATAATACAATCTTGAAGATCCTCTACTGTTATTATGTAAGAATGGAAGTTGTTGTGGTCTTATAAGTTGCTGCTGTTTATAGGCGACCTGATTTTGGGCATTTCAAGAAATTGATGTATGATGAATCTAGGTATTCGTGTTGAGGGATGTCTTTCCTGATAAAGTCGAGTGCAGCAGCAAAATTCGAATTAACAGCACCATAGCATATGACCATGGCCTTCATTTCATTAAGTGTGTACTCAGCCATTGTACTGTACATGTACATGGAATTTCATGTATGTGAATGTGGCTTTTTATACCAATTAAACAGGAAGATTAAGTTGTTGTGAAAACACCCAGAAATTTCCAGAATCTCATGTGGAAAGACATGTGACAAGATTTGTAGGTAAAAATGTTTTCGTTTCAGTTTTGGGCGAACTATTCGTCTAAATTTGATGAAGTTTTTTAAAGTGTTCAGAATTGAGTCTTGAACAAGTTTGTAATAGGAAATTTTTCCCTATATGTTACATTTTATGAAATATGATTTGCAAGTGTCTTCATTTGAATAATCAGTTCATTTGAAGATCACCATCAGGTAGCCCACCCATGACTTCCTATTTAGTTGGAATTAACAGATTTTTAAAATCTATGATATCAAATTATTTAGAGGGGTACAGACTTTTCTTCCACCCTGTATAATATTAATTAATATAATATGAAAGTATATTATATATTATAATATACTTTTGTGTTATATTTATTTTAAACAATAGATTGTATTTTTTTAATTGTATGAATTTCTGAAAATTCTTAAATGATTTTATTTTAATTCCATCAAATATATCCTGAATATTCTTTACGTTTTTTTAGAATTAGTTCTTTTGTGACTATTAGAAGGAAGGTTTCACTCTTGGGAATATTGGATTTGAGTTTAACGTAAAGAAGTAAACTTAACAGAGCAGAATATACAGCTTACAGTTTGAGAGCCACAACAGTGTAACAGCACTTGGGAACAGACAATAAGATCAATGACAGATTTACCTATATTGAACAGAAAGTGAATTCGGTTAACGTAAAGAAGTAAACTTAACAGAGCATAATATACAGCTTACAGTTTGAGAGCCACAACAGTGTAACAGCGCTTGGGAACAGACAATAAGATCAATGACAGATTTACCTATATTGAACAGAAAGTGAATTCTTCTGGATACTATCTATACACAGCAATAGAAACCAGAAACTTAATCAGAGATAATAAATTATCGACGATTAAATATATTTAAACATTTTCACATTTTTTCACATCTTTGATTTTATTTTCATTTTCCATACTTTGAAATTTTTCAACAGTATGATAAAGATTTCTCTTCCAAGTATTAATTATATATTATTTTCATTTCTTCCAAATTAGTTAAGAGTCTATATAATCAGCAATCCGGAGAAAGTTAGATTTTCCCTAATCTGTGATGCTTGAGTTGACCGATTTCTTAAGATTATTGTTAAGAAAAGAGATTATAAAGATATCCAAACAGTAAGATAAATATCAGAATGATACGAAGTGGAAACAGATAGTAATGAGTATCTTGTGTAAGAAGAATAACCAAGAAATTTTCAAGTTATTATAATATTCAGATTTTCCAAGTTTTGGGTCAATAAGGGAAAAAAGTCGTTTAGAAAGTATTTCAGGAATTTTGATTTTAGAGCTGCGATTTCAAATATATTGAATCAATCAATTAATCATGTTTTATCACCACCGTTTTATCAGAAATAGAATGAACAGCTTTTTCGTTTTCTATCACTTATATCTAAATCGATCAAAAGTTTATATTTGAATTCCAATGATTTGCGTTTTGGTGAATTTATAATTTTTTAAAGTATTAGTGACTTTAAAAAATGAAATAATTTCCTAACTAACTGCTAGTAATTAATATCATCTTCGATCTTAATAATCTACATGTATATACGACGCTTATGATCATTGTATGTTTGTATCATCCATGGTTTGTATATATACCTTCTATGTTACTGTCATTCAAAATAATTAACAACCGGTATTTTTTTACTCAAAAAAGAAAATTATCTAAAACTAATCATAAAATAATGCATGTGCAACCATATACTGTGTTCGTCCAACTATGTTAAACAATAAAACTGTAATTAACATGGTTTCACGAAGTTAAGAGAGAAAGTGGTTAAGGTTTCTCTTGGAATCAACTGTTTTCAAATAATTATGTATGACTTTCAATGAATCTATGATGATGATCTGTATAATAATTTATTGTTGTTTTCATTTCATTTACGTTATAAAACATTTAACAAACTCGCAAGAATTTAACTATGATTTTTCGCTTTCTGTTCCTATAACAAGTGATTACATGAACCGGAAAAATTGGCTAAATGACACCACTATATGTTCTTTCGAATTTGTGTACTTCTCTATGGTTGGTTGGTTAGTTAGATTAAGTCACCATATCCTCATGGGATATTCTGTATCTGGCGGCGGCTACTTATAGAACCCATCACAGGCTGACCAACACCCATGATGGGGTCAACCAAATGGTTGAAGAATGGGATTCAACGTACCTGGCCCGTACCCCTCTTGAAAAACTGGAGGTATGGAACCCGTTTCACTTCCCTATGATCTAGAAGGATGAAATTTGGGAATATTATAGGGAGACAGTTATATTATATTATCACTAACCGGAAATTCCATCTGAAAAAGGTATAAAATGAGAAATTATATTCACTATGGTGATGGAATTTTTTAAAATTGTTATTTCTCAAACAGTTGAAAGTTTCGTACAAAAATCTCGATCATTTGAATAATTGTAGAAAAATATCCTTCACATATGGTAGTGGTTGAAAACATTATACTCAAAAGTGATCAATAAATGTGGAGACTCAAATTTGATGTTAATCCTATTTTGACGAAAATCAATATCTGGAGATTTTTGGAATCATAGATTATGAATCTAATGATAGGTTTTAATTCGCCTATTTAATAATCAATAGTTGAAAACTAGCATCATTTGTTGACAAAACGATGCAGCAGACTGCCATAAATATTTGCGTCGCTTGAAGACATATAAGTTACTTCTGATTAAATGATAATAAATAAAATAATATCAAAAGTATGAAGTTATGACTTTGACTTCATGGAATAGAATGCATTTACTAACGGTATGGTTTGATTATCAGACCATGAACGCTCCTATTTTTCGTATATCTGAGAAGTAATCCACATTGGTGAACACTGCAATAGAATACAAACTTTTTATTTGGAGAGAAACTTTCCTGCTTAAACGTTGGTGATTAAAACAATAATCCTCTACTCAGTTTAGATAAATAATAATCTGTATCACTATTATGAAGAATAACATTAAATTAATGTCTTTTAAATTAATTACCGTATTTGTCAAATTGATATTCCAGAATAGCTTGATAGGGATTAAAATCTGCTGTTTCAGTTTTAACTTTATTGATTAACAGGAGTTTTGTGTAACGATTCGATCTGATAAGTAGCGCTAAATATATTAAACGCTTCTAATAAAATAGTGCTATAATATATAAAGAGTTTATATATTTTCTAATCTTGATTTGATTTGTTCTGATAGTTTTGTTTACAATCAATTCAGGACATTCAAATCTATGTTGAAATTACAAGGAAACATGCTTAAATCAGGATCGAAGAAAATCGAAATATAGAAATTTTTGTTTATAATGAATTACATTATTATCTTAGTACATTCTAAATACGAGGGAAAGTCATTAAGTAAGTCACAAATGATGATAAAAAATAATAATTTACCATGAAAATCACTTGGAAACTATTTTTGTTTTTCTACGTAATCTCCAGCAACGTTGATGCACTTATCCCATCGTTTGATCAGAGCCCCAATTCCAGCTGCATAAAATTCTTTGGATTGCTGTATCTCATCCACAGTAGGACTTCATGTTGAACGTCGTCATCATCTGCAAATTTTTTGCCTCCAAGATGTTGTTTTAGTGGACCAAACAGATGAAAATCGCTTGGGGCTAAGTCTGAGCTGTAAGGTGGTTCATCTGTTTGGTCCACTAAAACAACATCTTGGAGGCAAAAAATTTGCAGATGACGACGTTCAACATGAAGCCCTACTGTGGATGAGACAGCAACCCAAAGAATTTTATGCAGCTGGAATTGGGACTCTGATAAAACAATGAGATAAGTGCATCAACGTTGCTGGAGATTATGTAGAAAAATAAAAATAGTTTCAAGTTATTGCCATGGTAAATTATTTTTTATTATCTTCTGTGACTTACTTAATGACTTTCCCTCGTATATTAGTATATCTTTGTGCAAATTCATTTTGCTTTATCAAATGAAATTGACTGTATGAATGCTCTCAACTTTATAAATTAACGATACGACAACAAAATAAGCTCGCTTGTGTGACCTTATCTCTTACACACAAGCGAGACTCACATTTGTAAAAAGGCACAACCGCACCATTAATTCAAGAAGTAGCTCTCCAATGTTGCCAGCTGCAACAAATGGCCCTGTTGCCATTTAAGAAAAAATAAATAAATTATCTAACAACTTTTCTGGCCAATATATATTATACTGTAAGTTTTCTACAGCAGGGATGACGAACCTATATCAAAGTGGCATGGTGGCAAATTTTTTTTGGCAAGAGGATATATGAGTAAATAAAAATTATATTTATATATTGTCTTTATTAAGTTGTATGCGTTACACTCGCATCAAAAACTTTAATTTTGAATAGAAAAAACAGCAATATCGAGAGAAAACTGAATAATAAATGTACAGCATAACTATGATTGATTGCATTTTCTACTCAGTCATTTTACGCCATGTCAATTAATAAAACTGTTGCTATTATTTTTCAGATAAAAACATCTGTTAGAAAAATAATCTATTTTTGCTATATATTGTTATTCTTTATAGCTCGTTATATTAGTTCCAAGTTGTAAATATGATGCAGCAAAATAGAAAATTTTCGTCTATCTACAGCAGGGGTGGGCAATTATTTTCTGCCGCGGGCCGGATAAACAATCTTCAGGCTGAAGCGGGCCGTATGAAAATTGAAAAGTACCTAAAGGCGAATTTAACCTATGGCGCCGTAATTATGTAATGAAATTATTGATGATAACCTGTGCCGTCCTAAGATATATGGCGCCCGTGGGCTATTAACAATAATGCGCCCCTCTTCCATAAGAAAATACACGGGAGGGGAAGCGGGAGCGAGGTGATCGGTGAAGTTTTACACAAGTTTCAGAACTAGAAAAAGTCAATATATTACCAATAAACAAATAATATAAAATTCATACCAAATTCAAATAACTTACATGAACAAAAACAAACTACAAGTTATATTATTAAAATAATTATATTATTTGTTTATTACAAATAATATAAAATTCATACCAAATTCAAATAACTTACATGAACAAAAACAAACTACAATGCATTAATTTTCCAAATTTTAATTCTCCCGAAATTCGCAGATAATAAAAAAAAACGAAAACGGAAAGAAAAATTTCACAAAATATTAACAGATGGCATTAGTAGACCGCAGTAAAACTTTCAGCAGCTATAAATTTACTCCAGGAGAGAGATCACAGGTCAAAGAAAACAAATCAAGTATCAGATTACTGGTCAGAAAACTGCTCCCCCCGACGTTAAGTGTAACAAAAACAGGAGCAGATTTCTGCTCCTCTGGCGTCAACATATTAATCAAAATTTGCATATTAATTGTTTTTCATTGTTTTTTTTAAATATGGAGTGATTTTCTTCATTCATGGCTTATTTTATTCAGAGGACAAGCCACTATCCAAAAATAAAAACATTTCATTGGATGGCTAAATCTTCATTCTTTTAGATTGTCAAAAAAAAAATTTTTTTTTGACAATCTCATATACAGAATGAAAATGTCTGAAAAAAAAATAAAACTCAAAAAATACTTACACTCTTAGAGAGAACAAAAATCATAATAAAAAATAAAAATTTTAATGAAAATTAAGATATGACAATTTTAATTTTTGCATATTAATTAGGCTTAATTACTTAATTAGTTGTTTTTTAATACAATCATTTTTCCCCATTTTCAACATGTAACAGATTAATAAAATTAATAACTTAAATAATCATAAAATTATCAATAATTACCTTCTGTTTCAATTAATTCTTTATGATGAAAAATGAAAATATAAAAAACTGTTTGACAAACAAAATAAAATGTTCCATGAATAATTGTATCAACACAAAATTGAGCATTTTCACTTTGAGAATTTATGTATTTATGTAGCCAATTTGTCATAATATCTAAAACATCTTTCACAGCACTGAAAGAAAAAACCATACAATAAAGTTTATGTAGAAAGAAAAAAATAAATTGAATTTAGTCTACTTACTTAATTGTTATATATTGTGCTCGAGCAAGAAAACTTCCAATATAACTTGCACAGACTTGTCTAATAACAGATGGCAAATTTAAATTTTGAACTTTTTTCCATAAATAATCTATAAAGCCTTCACATAATGACTAAAAAAATAAATTTAAAATTTAGTGCAAGAAATATGAAGTATTTTATGAAATTTTCAATTGTTATTAATTTATAATTATACTCTGCAATGTTTAAAGATTTTTCAAAGTTTAATAAAATATGATAGCATTTACCCTAATCCATCTTATAAGAAAATAATCCAAATTCTCATTAAAATTAATTAGTTGGTTGGATGATTAGTATTAGTTTATTAAATATTATATAAAAAAATTTTATTGTTTGATATCAACAAAAAATTAGTAGTAATAAAGAATATAATAATAATATCATCATGATAAAAAAATATGAATGAAAAAACATTCTAATGATATCTATATAAAGTTTTTATATGTACTTTTGTGATTAAAAAACTATATGATCCTATTTTTACTAAATAAAATTCTCTTTATATAGGAATTTAATATTCATTTTCTAGGTGAGGATAACAATATGTGAACAAATAAATACAGGCAATCTCTAATTTATGTAGATCCAAAATGTGTAGATCTGTACTTATGTAAGATTATTTTTAAGTAATTAACCAGGCTTGAATCCAGATTTCTCCAGAAAAACTGAAAGTATTTGATTCGGAATTGAATCTGAATCTTCAAAGATAAGTGACTACTTTGCCACATGACTTATGTGATTATTTTTTAATACAACTATTTTTAGTGTCACATTGTGGCATACTAATATTGTATAACATATGCATCGATATACATATGTTTTGACTTACGTAGGATTTTACAAAACAATTCTCCTACATAATTCAGGGACTACCTATATACTGTTAATAATATCTATAGATTATTTTGAAAATTGTAGATAATGATTACAATATATATTAACAAAGAAAGCATATTTAAATATAGAAAAGAGTAACAACTTATTATATGATTTATACTTTCACAAACTCTGCATAATTTATATGATATAGTTTATAAAATATGATGATATAATGCATAAATTCTTCTCATCAGAAAAAACACAATGTAAATGTCAAAACAATTTTAACTGATAGAATTGTGTAAAAAAATCTCTCTTTTATATCAGACAAATAATATATAATTAAAAACTACAGTATACTTCTGATTAACCACAGTAGTGGAAAAATGAATTATCTTGAATAATCCACAAAATACTCAAAAAAAAAAATAAAAATAAAAAATTTGGTGTAAAAAAAAGTGATGGCTTTGTGACAGCAATGAGTGCAGTCATAAATGTTCCAATGTACAGTTCAGTGCAAAAAGTTTTTCCTATAGGTCAAAGTTGTTCGGCTTCCTTACGCCTTCTAAAATTATACTAAATTTATTCCACATAGTAAAGCTATTAAATTGTAATCTTTATAAAATATTCCTTAACAGCAACAAAATTTGTTCGATATACATAACTTTCTTCTTTTGAAATAAAAAAAAAAAACGAAAACGTAAAGATATTCTTAAAAGGTTTCTATTAACAAGATTAATTTATGTAATAAATTCTGTTAATATGATCTCATTTCAAAATAACGAAAACTTAAATGCAGCTGTTGCATATTGATGTCTTTTATCAAAATACATTCTAACGCTCTCTAACTTCAAAATCTCTCCTTATTTGTTTACTTAATTTACTACATTTAACTAATCTATAATTTATATTATGATAACGACAGAATATTATTTATGGATTAATCTTGTGCGATGTTGTCAAATTTATAATTTTCTGTAATAGCTAAAATATATTAATAATTCCCTAGTTATATATACTAGATATATAGTCATAAACGAACTCAATTATCGTTAAATTAAATTATTAATATAATGTTATATAAATAATCAATATTATATAAGTGTATAATTCATGTAAAAACAGAAATTTAAAAAGTTACATATTTCGATACGAAATAAATCTGAAACGCATTTTAAATTTTGGAAATTAAAATCTATATTAATATTTTATAACTAGACATTATTCGCTCATATTAATCAGCGAAAATCTTATGATTTAAACCAGGGATGGCCAACCATTTATAGTTGATGCGTCAATTTTTTCATTTTTTAGTTAAGATACGCCATACAAACTTATACCCCCTTTTCAGCCCTTTTAAAATATGGTAATATATATTTGTTAGATTTATATATATACAGATTAGATATCTTTAATAGCACACCACGTGGTAACTAAGCCTAATCAATCGAATAACTAAGGTAATGTAAGCTATATAAACATAGCACAATACCTCAATGATACGCGATACACAGTACTCGATATCTGACATTAATTTAGTAACTGAGCAGACTCATTGGGAAGTGAGCATCCAATGAGACTGCTCAGTTACCAAAGACACGATCATAATAATCCACTGCTATTGGCCAGCTAACATGTCACGTGGTTATTATAACTCAATGAGGTTTCTCAAATAGCGTTAATCTTCTATCTTGGATTTAATATCAAGTAATTTACACCAATTAAATATGCAAAATCAATTTCTAATAAACAATACCTGTCTTTAAACCTTCCTACGTAAATCCCATAACAAACAGAAGTTGTTTCATAAAAATCCATTCAGCCGTTCTTGCGTTATAAGTGAACAAGTGCACGCAGGCATTTCAGATTTATAATATATATAGGTAAATTGTATAAGAATTTTTTTAAAATTTTTCTCTGGGGTTCAGTGCGCCACTTCTAATCAGGTAATGCGCCACTTTTGACGCAAGCGCCATAGGTTGGCCACCCCTGATTTAAACTTATAACTTTGGAGCATCATTGGAAAAACTTATGCCAACGCGTATAGGGAACATTAGTTGGCGACCATTATTACGTTATAGCGCCATCTGCGAAATTTTATCTTTTTAGACTAATTACAATTTTAATTTAAGTTTTTTTTTTCTTTAATTTTTAAATTATTAAAAACAACAAAATTTTTGACTGTCGCAGAAAGCCGATGATTAGATCTTCTAATTATATCCTATTTATAGGAATCGGTACAGTAATTCGACTCCCAAAGGGATATCCAGCCAGTAGCCACGTCTTTTTAGAGGAACTACAATTTCAATGTAATTTTTATTCTTTAATTTTAAATTATTAATAACAACAAATAATTTTAGCTGTAGCAGACATTCAAAAATCAGACCTTTCTAAAAATACCCTATTTATATAAATCGGTACAGTAGTTCAACCGAAAAAGGGACATCCAGCTAGCCACGTTTGACTATTAATAATATAATGATGATAAAAATGTGAATAGTTTTAACAGTATAACAAGAATTTCGGCAAAAAATACAACTGTCTTTAACATGAAAAGCTGAAAAAAGCAAAAACTTTGAACGGGAAATAATAATGTTCGAAATTTAGATGCTTAAAAGTTATTCAAACATTTAAATTTTGACGAAACTGCTCTCAAATCCCTTCTTCAAACATTGGCAAAGAGTAACTTTTGTATTTTAACTCATTTAATGCTAATTAACTAAAAACCATATGAAATTTCATTTCTCATGAGCGTTTTAATTAATTGTTACAAAACTCACTATGTATACCGATATGACTAGGAACTGATATAGAAATTTTCTATTTAGATATTGTAATTTTGAGCATGGTTTTTCATCTACTGAATATAGATAGCTACTCTAAAAATACTTTAAGAAATAATATTTGTTCATGTATACATATATATATATTTAAATTTTCAGTAATCGATTTAAATCCATATCAAAAATATTGCTTGAAAAATAGAATCATATATTATCAATACTCACATCAACCATAACATTTTTATACAGTTTGTATATTGGATATCTTTTTTATTATATGCATAAAATATGAAAAAAGCAATATACAGTTGAGTCTCTGTAATCCGACACTTCCGGTAGTCCTACATTCTGCAAATTGTTGCGCCGCCCATGTGAAATTTTCATGTCACAACTTGTCGATATGCGAGAGAGAAACTGATGTAAAAAATTGTCAATGGCTATTCGTTCATTACGCAGGCATTATAGTCGGACTAATTTTTAAGTTCAGTACACTGTTTACTATAAAGTGTTTTTACTGTATCAGTGTTTGTTATTTATCTTTACATAATGTCACAAATCGGAAAAGTGAAAAACGAAAACACAAGACATTGACTGTGGTCGAAAAGACAGAAATAATTAAAAATCTTGACTTGGGAGAAAAGATTAGTGATTTGACTTCGTTTTATGGTGTCGTACGAACCGCTATTTATAACACTGAAAACAAAATCGGGATAAAATTGAGGGGTTTGTGAACAGCAAGAAACAAAATTGGGATAAAATTGAGGAGTTTGTGAACAGCAAGAAACAAAATCGGGATAAAATTGAGGGGTTTGTGAACAGCAATGACAAGAAAATCTTAATAAACTGAGCATATTCGTTTGTGTAATTCAATTTTTTTTTTCATTGAGCATCCAATAATCCGACAAATCTCTGAAATCCGACAAACTCTGGAACCATATGCGTCGGATTAGAGAGACTCTACTGCATCATTATCTATTTTTAAAATACTGTAAAATTTTTGAGTTTGTTTTCATTTAATATTAAAATATCTTAAAAGCACTATTTTACATTCTAATATCTAGAAATAATATTGAATACATTTTATTTATTCTTTATAATTTTCTATACGTCTACTATCTGGCATATTTATTTTATTTTATTAAAAAATTAATTATTCATTTTGTATGTAATGATTTATTTTAATGTATCAAGATACAGCAAAATCTTATTTCTTATACAGTTGCGTCTTCGTAATCCGGCACATATGGTTCCGGGGCTTGTCGGATTATTGGATGTTCAAATGAAAAAAATGAAATTACCCAAACGAATACGCTGTTTATAAGACTTTCCTGTCACTGCTCTTGCAGTTCAAAACTTTCACAAACTCCTCAATTTTATCCCGATTTTTTTAATATCATAAATGGTGGCTTGTCTAAAACCCATAAAACAAAGCCAAATCACTAAACGTTTCTCCCAAGTCAAGTTTCTTAATTATTTCTGCCTTTTCGACTACAGTCAATGTCTTGTGTTTTCGTTTTTCATTTTTTTCCGATTTATGGCAAAAGATAAAGATAAATAACAAATACTGATATAGTAAAAACATTATTTTATGGTAAATATTACACTGAACTTAAAAATTAGTCCGATTGTAAAGCCTGAGCAACAAACGAATAGCGACTAACAATTTGTTTACATCAGTTTTTCTCTCTCGCACACGGACAAGTTGTGACATGCAAATTTCACGTGGGCGGCGTGACGGTTCGCAGAGTGTCGGACTACTGGAAGTGTCGGATTACAGAGACTCAACTGTAATCATTTTCTCTCTTCGCTATATTTAAGCAGTTCTCATTTCAACAGTAACTTATATTTTTTGTTTTATATTAACTTCTGTTATATCAGCAAAATTCTATTAGAAATATAACAGAACCGTATAATTTATTTTTATATTATTTTTAATATCGCTCTGTAATTTCACAAAAATTAAAAAAAAAAAACTGTAATTAAAAATTGTAATTAAATTTGAATGCAAACGTGTTACTTAAAGAGAAATAAAATATATGAAAATCGATTAATTCATTTTACTTTATAAAAAATTAATATTAAAACAAAAAATAAGTAAAAATTTACTTGTATATTTAATATATTGATTAATATATTTGCAATGATTTTATAATTATATCATTATCGTGAATCGGGGAGGTGACCAACTTTTTTCTGATCCTAAAACTCATATTAAATTTTAATATTTTCTTTTCATATTTTTGTACTTAAACTTATAACAAATTTTGTATATGTGATTCAATCAAAAACTTTAAAATAACAATCGGGCCATGATTTATAATTTTTTAAAATTCATAATCAGTCATCTTACCCCGAATATTCGGGGTGAGATGCCACTGCGCTTTTGATGGTATTTATTTTAATAAATAGCAAAAATTAATTCTTTACTCATCCAATAAACTTCTTGTTCACTATATCATGTATATTTTAATAGAATAAATTATCAAATTCTATAAAATTAGAATAGTTAAATAAAATCAGATATTTAAATGTGGTATATACCCAGGTGACCAAGTAGCGATTCGTGAGCCAGATGCCACTCTTTGGTACCTTTAGTATGGCTCCATATCATGAAAGTCAAGAGTTAATATAGAGTAATCAGTTTTAATTAAAAAAAGATGTAGGAGTTGTCCATATAAAATCAGCTAACCCAAACATTTAATAGAAAATGAATTTAGCATTTTTCTAAGCCCTTCATATAAAATTAGCACTAAATACATAATGAATTATTTACTGTGTTGGCCCATCCATATTTTTCATCGTCAGTTTTCTATAACCTCCTTTTTTAACGTTTTGAAAAATAGTTATAGACCTACTATATATCTGTGAAGCATAGAAGCAA